>PVIJ01005825.1:0-23182 GCA_004024925.1 Scalopus aquaticus | reverse complement strand
CTATGGAAGCTCCAACTACTTTTACTTTTTAAAGTACTAAAGTACTTTAGTACTAGTACTAAAGTAGTACTGAAGAAGGGACTACTTGTACTAAAGTAGGGACAGATAAGATATTTAGCTTTAGGAGTAATTATGTATATCTCTTTGGCCTAAATGAATCCTAAGAAACTAAATAACAATGACCTAATCGAACATGAAATGTTAAAGAATTTCAGAGATTCTTATTGCAGGCAACCTATTAAGAAAGAACTGCTTCTGACACGTGCAGCTCTTTGTTCTAAGAGTATTACATGAAAGAGGGGGATGTTGCTGCCTAAGAGTTCAAAGAAGCATTGTCCTGTCAAAAGCTGTTATATTCCTTAGTGAGATTTTGTATTCCTATTATTTTGGTAAAGACTATTCTCATTTCTACCTCCTAAAAATACTTAAACTTCCAACTCAACACACTGCATCCTGGTTTCTGCTCCCATTCTTTGCTGACTTGACTCTTAATGAAGTCATCATTATTCCATTTTTTTAAAATATGAAGTGACTTTTAGTCCTCACTTGCTAACCTTTCAATAGAATGCAAAACTCAAGTGCTTTCTCTCTACCCTGTACTTACTTTCTTGGCTTCTAATGACATCATTTTTCCTGGTGTGCAACTTCTGTGTCATTTGCAATGACTTTGTCCAGGCTTCGATGCATAGCTTAGCCTCTATTCTTTCCCCTCCATACCTACTTTCATATGTTTGCCAACTGCTTATAAATTTGTCTCTCTAGACTAGAGCTTTGCTTTAAGCCTAGAGCCATTTATCCAATAACATTTTCAAAAGAACTTCAAGCTCAACAGGCTCAAAACTAAACTCAGGATTGAGAACTCAGTGTGATCACCTGAAGCACTTCTAAGTCAGGGACTATCATAATCACCCCTTGGTTATTGGCCTCACAACATCCTCCACAACTACTTAATACTACACCACATGCTATGATTTTATATTTAGTTTTATTTTAATTAACATCTTCAGTCTCCTAGGTAGAAATCCATAAATACAGTGAGGGTAAGTAACATGTAAACTTTGCTTACGAAAAGCACTTAGAACAATGCCTGGTCAAAAGAATGAATACTGATGAAGAACCCAAGAATAAATATATGAGAAGAAAACCTTAAATATTTCATTACAGGATATGGGGTAGGAGACCTTCTCATGGGAATGTAACTTCTAATCTCCTGAAACTTATTCTTATAAAAAAAAGGTCTAATTTTATTCTCATGGTATTATAGTCACTATCATTTTAATCACAAAAAGTATACTATAAATTTAACCTCTGTATCAGAAAGCTAAGACTTTGTAAATTAGTGGATACATGCAGAGTTGCTGACTATGGATGAAAGTAAAGAACCTATATGGTGGGGTTAGGTCTATGTAGCTGCACAATGAATTCTTATTTCTATTGGATACATATACAATTATGATTATTTTAAAGTTTTCAATTTATCTTAGGAATATGGTTTAAAAATTCTGTAGGGCCTCCCTGGTGGTGCAGCGGTTAAGCGCTGTGCTGTGGAGCTGTCGGCAGCGGCAACGCGAGTTCAACGCCCGGTGGTAAGATTCCCACATGGTGCAGAATCTCCTGCCTCGCCCGCTGCTCCCCTCAGCAGTGTATTTCTGTCTATCTGCCTGTTCTGCTCCCCGCTCTGTCTCTGGTGAACCCTCTCGCCACCCTACGCCTCTGGCCTGTACCTCAGCTTGTATGCATAAATAAATAAATCTTTAAATAAAATAAAATAAAAATAAAAATTCTGTAGAATTCTGTAGAAAGATAGGAAAGAAGATATAGAAAAGGGAGTATCTCATATTTCAAGTCTTGTTCTTTCTTCCTACATATTCCTCAATATCTCAGCTGGCATTTAAATCTTTTGAACAGCACCTTAAAAATGTATGGAGAAACCTACCAAACCAGTGGTGCCAATACTTTATCTTCTTCCTCCCCATCTTCCTTGCACCCTCTGGTAACCAGTAAAAATTTTCACTAAGTTCAAAAAAAAAAAAAAAGTATGGGGAAAATGACCACTTCGAACCTGCCCAAGTTTCCTCCTCCTTTAAGCCACTGTAGTCATGTGTCTTGTTTGTTGAAATAACCTTACTTATTTGTTCATTCTGCTGCAGTCCTTGCTATCTTTACCCTATTATAAACCAGCATACTTTAAAAGGAGAGTTCCTTTTAAAATATAAGTTATGTTGTTCATCTTTCCAATGATACAAGGCAGTATATGGTTCTCCTGTGCCTATCAGATTTTTTTATCCCCTCTCTCCTCCCTTTCTCATGCCACTCTGGCCACACTGCTTGAAAAACTTTCTCTCTCAGGAATGCTCCTGTTTCTGGACACTTTCCCCTTCATCTGGAACACAATTTTCCTGGATAACTGTATTGCTAACTCCTCACCTCGGATGAATCTCTGGTTCAGATGCTATCCTGCCAATAGGTCTTCTCTCAGCCCATCTTTTTAAAAGAGCAATTTTTTTTTTTTAACCTGGCACCGACGTCCCTAATTTTCTGCTTTATTTTTCAGCATAATCCTCTGTATTTTACTTGTTTAGTCACTGTCAATCACTTCCCAACTAGCATTCAATACATGGGGGATTTTTGTTTGTATCCTACTGACTGGTACAGAACCTGCATGAATGGTACTCGGTACATATCCGCTAGGTACAAGAATGTGGAGTGGAGCTTAGAGTCCTGAAAAGGCTATTGGTGACCAATTTTGACAGCATCTCTAAGAGTTGCTGTCAACCACAATATAAGTGTGTTGAGTAGGGCATGCAGGGAGGAAGGTGAGAAAAAGAGGTCTTAAGTAAAGAGAAGCCTAACCTGAATCTAAAAGCGCCAAGTATTAAACGTCCTCCAGAGAGTTCCCTGTGTCCTGATACAAAGATCTTTAGCCATGAGAATGGAGACTGTGTGTACCAGCGAGGACGTAGGAGAGCAGAAGGGAGCTAGAAACCTGACCTGTGGATACCCTCGTAGGCTGTGGAGACATCCTTGCCTGCCGTCTCTCCAACACAGATTATTTCTAGGAGAACAAAAGGATTTCTAAAGTTCCAAGTAGAATGTCAAAGAAAGCAAAACATTCCAGAATCTTTTGATGACACTCGGGGATGGTTCCAAATGTCAAAGAATAAAAGTAAAATTGTTCTCCATTTGTGACAGCTAAGATTTTTCAGGACAAGCATGCCCTCAGATTCACCAAAGTAAGCATTTTCTACAAAGAAATACTGCCATCTGAGCTATGTTTCAGTACTCCCGGGATTTTCTAGAATTCAGATTCTATAGCACTGAGAAAAACAAGAAAGACTGGTATTTTTTTTTTTTTAGATTATCAAGGCAAGCACTCTGAACTCTTTTATGACGGTGCAAAGCAGGAGGAACATGAACACTATTTAAATAACAGGTCAGATAAATGCTTAAGGAAAATGATCAGGCATTTCAATGAAAATAAAAACATCTTTTAAGCAGAGATGAACCATGGAGTAAAGAAGAGAAAACTGTAAGAAACAGGGTCTCTTCCAGTGTCATTGGATTATTTCTTTACCTCTTTTAACTCAGCGAGCTGACACTTTCAAGGGAGCAGAGGTTTTACAGCATTTATGTGTACAAATGCCCTGGACTAAATCATGGTCCTTTTCTATTTATGATAGTGAGTGGACGAAGCCCAGAATTTGTGATGATGAAGGAAGTTAGACCTGGAAAAGACAAGCCAACTTTGTATGTAAGTTCATGCCATGGTACCCTTGATTTTGCTTCCCAGTCATGCCAACATTCTTGAATAGCACTTAGGTGTTGCCTCCATCTTCTCTCTACACATCTGCCAATCCTTATTGTTTGATTTCTGTTACTAAAACTCCAGAGAAGCCAGATTCTTAAAGGCCAACACCAAGAATCAAAATGTCAAATCTAGGGACTTCCTGCTTCTGGGTATGTTCACTTTCCTCTATCTACCATCTCTACGCCAAGATCTCCCAGGATCTCCACTCAAGTCCATTCCATTTTCTCACGATATCACCACTACTCTAATTTTAGGTCTCTAAAACTGCCTTTCCTCCGCAGAAAATGCTTCTTCGTCATACATTAATATGGCTCTCTCAGAAGTCATTTTGATCTGAGCTCAATTACCAGAGCCAATCGACCAATCGAACAAATACCAACTTGCCATGACAATCAATATTTACCAAACTACTATTTTTGCATTTCTTCACATCACCTGTCACTGTCTGAAATTATGTTGTTAATTCCTTTTTTCCTTTGTCAGTCTTCTCAGTCTTTCTATTGGAGTTAGGGACTTTGTCTTTATAGTTAATTGAGGTAGCCTCAGCAGGTGGCACACTGCCTATCACCTAAGAAGCACTTGATTAATATCTGTTGGATAAACAAAGGACACTTAGCTACTCTAAAGGTATAAACTACCATGACAATGTGGATAGTCTAAGAAATTTAGCTCAGTTTTCTCTCCAAAATGTTGGTTGGTATTTCCATTTGTTGTACATCTTTCCAGTTGGATAACCTAACAGCAGCTCAAATTCAACACAATGAAATCACCTACTTTCCCAATTTGCCCTTTTTTTCACTTGCTGACACTGGCTCAACAGCTTTCCTTGCCTTTTCCATTTTCAAAAAATCTCTATGCATAACTACTCTTCCACCTCTTTATTCCTTCCATTTCTGTCCAGGGTCATTATCCTAATTAGTTTACATTCTCACACTTTATTTTGAAAAACTGTAATAGCCTCCTACCTAAACTTCCCACCCCATAAATGGAAATTCACTGCACTTGCTGAATCCTATCTGTTCTTCAAAGCTCATACCACATACCTGTTAAACGAAATCGTTCTGAACATCCGTGACTGGAAATGTTCTCTTCACTCTCCAGTGCTCTGTTTGTTATTTCTTTCATTATTTCTCAAAATTTCACTGCAGTTATAATTGCTTCCATGTTATTTATCACTAAAGTATTTGTTAAGCTTCCTAAGAGTTTATTGCTGGCTTGCCGTGGTGCCTTGATGCTTTGCCTTTTTATTTATGTTTTCAGGGCAGGGGAGTGGAAGGTCACCGTGTGCCTGGGCCTGTGACCTAGAAACACAGCTGAGGAGTCTGGCCCCGCCTCTTGTCTCACTCACCTGTTCTTGCTGCTGCTTGGCCAGCTCCATTTGCTGGCGCTGCTTCTCAATCTGAGATGCAGCCAGCTTCTTCTGCTCATCATGGGCGGCCAGCAGCTGCTCCCGTAGACTGGTCAGCTGGTTGATCATCCCCATGAGCTGCCTCTCCTTCTCAGCTAGGCTTTCAGGAGTCCCTAAAATAACATCACAATACAACACACATACAAATGAGAAAAGAGATGAGTGTTTTTTCAATGAATGTTATATAAGGAACTACTTCAAATCTAAGGCTCAACATATGAACAAGAACATCAACCTTTTATTTTCACTCAGCCATAAAAAGTGATGGATATGTACCCATTACAAATATCAGCATGAACAATTATTTGGATTTTTTAAAATGTGTGATAAGGGCCTCACTGGTGGAGCAGCGGTGAAGCACTGCACTGTGGAGATGTGAGCTCAACGCCCAGCAGTGGAGCTTCCCACATGGCGCAGCAAACCTCTCCTGCCTCGACCACCGCTCCCCTCAGCAGTGTATTTCCATCGATCTGCCTGTTCTGCTCCCCACTCTGTCTCTGGTGAACCCTCTCGCCGCCCCACGCCTCTGGCCTGTACCCCAGCTTATATGCATAAATAAATCAATCTTTAAAAAATACTAAGATAAAATGTGTGATAAGTAATAACCCATAGCTTTTCTCCCCCCCTCCTTTTATTTTAAAAGTAAATAAAAAAATATTGGCTACACATTGATTATTTCTATGTTCTACGCTGGGGCCTGACACAGTAAAAAGTCTAAAACATAGTTCCTGACTTAAAGCAATTTTTCCTCAAATTAAAAAGGCAATAAATACAAAAACCTGGAAATTTAACAACCATGATTAAAAAGAGATCAAGGTTTTATCAGCTATATGATTTTCCTTAAAGAAAGTATCTTGAAGAATCAGAACTAAAGAATCCTACTTTAATTGGGGGCAGGGGGAAAAGAGGGGGAACTGTAATCCATTAAATATTCAACTGTTTTCTCATATGCTTGCTTCTCGCAGAGGCTTGCTTCAAAAATAAAATGTGGCTAGCAGAGAAAATATTCAACTTTCAGAATAAAAATTTTACGATTATATAAAAATATAATGAAATGTGCTTAGAAAACTAAGAGATCACATGATGAACACCCAAGATTATAGTTAAATTCAAAATTTAAGGAAGAAATCAGGGCAGCCATTTAATATAAATAGCATGCCTAAGATATTTAGAACACCGGTGAATGTTTTAGACAGGTTAAAATGCTTATATGGTACGCTGAAATGTGAGCAGTTCACTGAAACAGAAACAAGATCACTTTTAATTGTTCTTTCAAAATTCACCAGAAAGACAAGACCCCTATGGTAAAGTACTACCAGTAGGAGAGAACATACTTTTTAATTACAATTTTCACTTCAAACATAAGACACTAAGCACTATTTTAATAATGCATTTGCCACCTGTATATGTAATTAGGTAGAAGGATCTGTTACAACCCAGTCACCCTACCCTATCCCACAGCATTGCTCCTTACCAATTTATGCTGAAATACCTTGTGGTTTTTAGGAAGTAGTACCTATAGCTAGATAATTTGCATGTGCCTGTTTAGAATGGAAATAATGTTTCTCATGTACTTTACATAGGCTAGAAAACAAACACGTAGAGAAGGAATTCTGAGCACAAGGCAAGACCCATGTATTATAACCCTTGTCATTATCAATACCTAGCCTTATTCAATGAATTGTTGCTAATAATTTATGATACCTCAGAAGAACACTTACCTGAAGAATAATACATATATGAGCACTATAATTAGAATCCTAATATTACATAATCTAAATATATACTGGGGATATCTTTCAATGAAAGTATTCAAATAATGGTTTAATATGCATCTTCACACAATCATCAGTCGCAGAGTGACTTTTATTACCACATTTTTAGGAATTCACACTAGGAAAAGTAATACATATCACATCCTGCCATCTTTACAACCTTCAAGTAGTAATTTCACTTCTAAATATCTAGCCAAGGAAACTGTAAGAAATGAAGGTAAGAGTGCTTATAAATAAAAATGTCAAATGGGAATAATCAAATAATTATGGGAAATCCATATGATAGATTGCATTCATGAAAAACTATTTTTAAGGCTATTTAATGACATGGGAACTTGTTCATAATATAAATCCAGGTGAAAAAGTTGAACAGAAACAAATCATTTGTGTAAACACTTCAGTGTAGGCACATCTATGTTTGCAGGAAAAAACTGAAGGGGAATTTATCTATAAAGTTAATACTACTAGCTGTTAGGATTATAAGGCATTTTAATGTTTTCGTTACAGAAAATTTCCTACAGGGATATTATCACTATTACAATTTTTTTAATCTTTTCTTATTGGTGTTTCTTAAACTATTAGTGTAATAAAAGCTAAGACTTGGCTTAATCTTCTTGTGAAATGTTGTTGCTTTTAACTGGCATTCCACTTGAAGGACTTAGATATCATTTGTAGTGTTGCCTTTAAAAATGTTGCCTAATGAAAGGGTCTCTACTAAAATGTTAGCTCTAAAAGGGTACAAATTTGATACAATTACATCTTCAGAACACAGCACGTGGCAAGACAGTAGTATTTATGGAATGAACTAAAAATATAATGAATAAAAACTAACTTAAGTTAGTCTAAATTTACAAGTGAAGCTTCTTTCAGTGATAGTCTTAGCAAACTAGAGAATAAGCAGCCTCCCCTATCAAAAGGTCTGAATGACATTAAAGGAGTATTTGTTATGTTTTACATCTTACAAACATCCATGAATTTGGTCTTTAATAAGAACAAATTTAATGAAACTTTGATAAAATGTAGCTATGTATCTTTTACTGAGATAGAGACTCTCAGAAGTTGGAGTCAATTAAAATTATGTAATGAATACTATCATTCATCACATGGCAATATAAATTCATATTCTATTGTATACTACTAACACCATTAATGTTCTTACCTTTTAGAATTCTACAATGTATTTTTGAAAAAAAACAGTATTTTTCTTTTTGCTTCAGTATCTTAAAGGGTAGTTTGGATTTCAATAGCTCTATAGAAAGCCTTCACTGGTGAGGCAGCTGTATTAGAGAGAAAGGGAGCACTTGGAACACTTGACATTAGTCCTAGCCACTGTTACCCCCTGGCTGGATGTTTTGTTTCTAGGACTCTATGTTTATGAATAAGATGCATGCTAGGCCATTTCCTTTGGGAATGCAATGGTCAAACTTTTGTTAACTAAAAGTATGATTCTACACTATTTTTACTACAAACTTTTATCTTTTAGTGCAGATTATAATTTTATAAATTATACCAAGATTATTCATTCACTTTCTAAGATTATTTCCAAGATTATTCATTTCAAGATTATTCATTTCACTTACTTGTAGTTAATGTATAAAAAAGTTTTCAAAAATATCACATATAATTTACTGCATTTACAGACTAGATTCTAGTCAGAAATAAGCATCTTAAAGCATGTTTTATTTTATTTGTCATTCATTCACTAAACACATCCTTGCTTTTGGACCTTGGGTCAACAGTAAGTGTGGATGTCCACAAGGGAGACTTAATTACGTAAATGGTAATAAAATGACTTTTCACATCCTTTTGTAATGAAGAGATTTACAAGGTGCCTTATGAAAATGGGTGTTTAATAAATAGTTATCTACAACTGGTTTTAAATGAGCATATGAATAAGTAAATAAAGAGATAACTGGATTCCTACAAGTCCTTGGAAGAATCAGGACAACATGACACCAAATCATTTTGACTATACCATGCTTCCTTTGTAAGAGAAATGTGAGTGTAAAACAGGAAAAAGTGTTGGGTTAAATCCATCTTCCCATAATCAGTACAGTTTAAGCTTTCACCTATGTGGAAAAAAAAAGGTTTTTTTCATTGTTTTAATTTTAGGATCTTCATATTCCTTGCACAAATGAACAGAAATACCTGCTATATGAATATATTCTAAAATGGAAAAAAATATTTTGAGAACATACTTTTATTTTCAAATAAAAAACCCAGATTAAAAATATACGATTCTCTATTTAAAATACATGCTTTTCAAAAAAGATTTATTTATTTATGCATACAAGCTGGGGTGTAGGCCAGGGATGTGGGGTGGTGGGAGTTTTCACCAGAGACAGAGTGGGGAGCAGAACAGGCAGATCTACTGAAGTACACTGCTGAGGGGAGCAGCGGCGAGACAGGAGATGTCTGCTGCACCATGTGGGAAGCTCCCTGGCCAGGGATCAAACTCCTGCTGCAGTGGCTCTGGATAGCTGCTCCATAGTGCTGAGACTTAACCCACTGCACCACCAGGGAGGCCCTATTCAAAAGATATATTATAAAAAAAAAAAGTCCTTGTTTTCAAAGTACTGGTGAACGGCATTAATGCTTTACAAAGCAAGGAGAACCAGGGCTCAGCATTCCCTTCCCATCACTTCACTGTTTATACACTGACATCTGGAGACGCAGCACGTCACTGCTCTGCAGAAAATGTAAAGTTAAGCTCTGCTTTCATAGACATTGCCAAACTTATTTTTAAAAACTTGTATTTCGTGTACCAGCAATCTTTCCCCAGTTGCTATAAAGCAGTTTCTACAAAAAGTGAAAGTAGTACTCAAAAGCAACCACATGGGGACTACTAATAAGCTTAGTAGATTAAAAATGTTAGTTTAATAAGCATGTACTTACTTAGAAGCAAGTGACTGTATGTTATGTACCTTCCTTGTGGATGACTCTTGTACTGAATAAATTCCAGATTCAACAGTTCTAACCTTTTAGTTAAAATGTACGGAAAATTTGTAGGTTAACATACCAAATGAAATAGTCACAAGGTCACTATTAGCAAACTATATGATTCTTAAATAGTTATTGGATTTTAAAGGAATGGTTTCAAAAGAATTTTCAGGATGATAAAAATTCTTAGATATTTAAATGTTGGGACTCAAATTTTCATATTTTAAACTAAGGAACTGCAAGGACCCTTTACTAGATTTATTACCTAGGATCTGATTCCTATCCCCAGCCTGCTTGTTTTCAAATTGTCTGGTGTTATTTAAACAGAATTATCTCTTTCCAAGCCACATACTGAATCTATATATATCTTTTCTCTCAAAAGTGTATGGCACCTAAGAGATCATCTACTTTAATTCACATGTTGAATCTGCATAGCAGGTTTTTAATGCATGAGTTCTGAAAGGTTATAATACTGCTAAATGCATTACTCCCTTGAATCCATTATTGGCATTCTAGACTTGTTTGGTGTTTGCCTTTATGTACCATCTTCTAGGAAGAACAAAATTACAGCTTTCAAAAGAGATTTTTTTTTATTATACCAAATGCAGCTGACATTTTCCTTAATAACAGATATGCCACTTTGCAGACCTAAATTAATGCATTCTTCCCTAAGTGAGAAGGGACACTAGGGACACCGATGGCAAAGAAACCAGACACTAAAGAATTCTTCAAATGAGACAGGTAGAGAAACTGATCTAGACTTTTCTGAGTAACCTAGTGAGAAAACCTCTCAAACAATGCTCCACTTTTATAAACCTCACCAAGAGAGAAATACTTGGCTTTTGTATGCAGATCTTTGCGCTTTAATTCAACAAATATTGTCAGTCAAATATAAAATCTGCAATCACTTGGTTGGGAAACGAATGATCTGCTTACATGAGTCAAACCCACCCTGGACCCCCAGACACTGTCCTCAGGTGAGGTGCCAGCACAAAGACTTTCAGCGCCATGGGACTCACGCTGGCTAAAACAATGTGCGCCACTGCTGGCTGCCAACTGGAGCGCAGGCGCAGCTTTTTCCCTTCTCAATGACTGTGAGGCTATGAAAGGCATTTCTTCACCTTTCATAACCCTTTACTCAGTGCTCCTGCTCTAGATGAGGGCAAAAAACTCTGTAAACTGACCAGTTATACTACATGGCTGATTAGAAAAGAAGAAATAAATCTTTCAGGCAGCTAATCAGTTTATACCATATATTGACTGCGTGTTGTTGGCAGAGTTTTTTTTTTTAAGTCAAACTGTTTTGTTCTGCAAAACGGAAACTGGGGTCCTTTTTGTGTGTTTTTAAGAGGATTGTTTCTAATATAACTTTAAAACTTAATTACTTCACATTCCAAAGCGCCAGACCATAAAATGGTAGAAATTCTCACAGGCAAAATAATCTAACATGAAAAATAATTTTATGCTCTTAGAAGTGTTGACCTTTACTAACTCACCTTGTTTCTCGAAAATGAGACTGACTTTCAATGAGTATGACAACTCTTTATTGATAGTTAAAGTATCCAAGCCAAATGCTATTTATTCCTCTTATTTTATAATTTTTACTTTTAAATACCAAGAAACACGTATTTGAACTTGGCCAGACTGAAATTCTAATCTCTGTATAAATGCCCTGAAAATAAATCACTCATAGCAATTTAAAGTCAGTACTTAGGAACCGAGCTGAGTCCTCATCTGGCTATAATCTTAGTATTGGAGGTGGAGGGCCACCGCGCATGTGCATGTGTGCATGCGTGCACTTTTCCTGAGCTAATTAAAAGTTAAGTGAAAAACAACCAGCATAAATGAAAGAAAAGTTTCAATCCACAAGACTAGCTAAATAAAATAATGGCTGTAAACATACTAATACATGTAAAGGTTATATCCAAATACATTATTCTAAATTATTGTTAACGTTAACAAATCATCCAGTAATTCAGTTCATATTTTCAGATTATAAAAAACAACACATTTTTCCTTCCTTTCCCAAACAAAACCAGGGTAGTACACTTACATGAGACTTACACCTTTATTTGCCTCATAAAAAAACAGCTGCCAAACAGGTAAGCCATTGTTCTTGTCTAACTCCTGAGGTGGCATGAGAACCACATTCCTGGGCTCAGAGTGTGACCCCCCCCCCAAGAACCATTAAGTCAAATTCATTTACCCCCCAAAGGGCACCACGCTATTGTCTGCGCTCCACTTTCTGGCCACCTGTGAACAATGGATAGTAATTGCAACTGTCACAGGCAGTCAGTAGGAAAAGTAACCCAATGCTCTTTTCCCAGTTTACTGCCAAACCCGATCTGAGCACCTAATAACCATGCCCCCAACAGAAGAGAGAGCTACAGTTGCTTTGAAAGTGCATCAGAAAACAGCTTTTGAACAGAACCAGAGGACAATAACCAAACTTGTGCTCTGAATGTGAAGCTTAAAAAACTCCAAATTAAAGACAGAACCTTCTTTTGTGACTGTACTGAGCTTCCTGAACTAACCCCACAGGCAAGCCTGAACAGACAGCAGAGGCTCCTTTCTCTAAGCTTATCCTCACTGCTGCTGCCGCTGCTGCTTTTAAGTTAGACTTGTGAGGAAAACGAGGGAGGCGAAATGTGTGTTCTCCAATGGAATGAGATCACAGGTGGGGAACAGGAGGTCTTCTCTGCTCCACTCTGTTATTACCTCACTCAGGGGAGAATAAAGAAACTTAGAGAGTATGTTTTATATCTCAGGGGACAAGGAGTTAAAATTCAACAAAATAATATGAAGGATCTGCTGCCCATAACTACTCTATTCTCTTTGAACTTGGTCTTGAAGCTCTCTAAGGCACATTCCCTGTTATTTACCTGAATGTGATTCCATTCTAGATTTCAGTTACTGAATTAGGTTGATTAACACCCATTCATTCTCTCACCACCCATTCACACCTAACCATAGCCCGAATATATATAAAGTCCAAATATGTGGATGAAAAGTGAAATCTGCAGTCAGACATTTTCTGGGGTTTCTAAATATGGAACTCTTAGTGTTACAGAGTTCAGACAGTTGAGAAGACTGATCTACCTTTTGCCTGTCTTAAGAAGCCAGGAGGAAGTAGTAGTGCCTTGAGAGAGACAATTTTCTCTCTCTCAGGGTAACACACACAAACAGGTTACTAATACATACATTTTTACATGTATATTAACATAAATCTGGTAAGAAACATACAACTAGATACTCAATATTGATAAATATTTTCATCTGCAAATTAATCCTAAAGAACTCAGAATCAATAGTGTCCTATTAGCAACAAACAGAAAACTGTAGATTGTCTATTATGTACTGAGAAAACACAACTTTAAGTTAATTGAAAAGATCATTTGATTCTACCTTTTCACGAAAAATCAAATTGGTTCCCCTCTTTATTAATAAAAGTTTACTAAGATATGACTATTCAGTATCTTCTTAAGTTCATATAGCATTTTTCTAAATTATATGTAATTGCTGACTCAAAACCAACCGCTAAATGTCGTCCTTATTAGTATGAGACAATCTTTTATTAAATCTTCTCCATTCATCGTTTCTAGTTTTAAGTGTAGACTATGTACATTCATACATCCAATACAGAAAGTGTATGAAATCTTTTTGAAATACCCAGTATATTACTGTGTATTGCTATAGATACATTCCTATTTATAGAGTAAATCATACATAATTTTTCCAAAAAATGATGAAAACCAAAGGCTGTTAAAGACTCAGTGGGGCTATTCTGTTACAACAGCATGCTGTTTATTCTATAAGACACAGAAAGAGCAACTCTGAACCCTGATGCGTCCACTTAGATATCCCTAAGCCAGAGAAGGCAAGGGGCTGAAGTAGGCTGGAGAAGAGGCGCTCTATCATTACTAACATTCCTGGAAATCAACTTCATTTAGTTACAATTTTGACCAATATAATTACAAACAAATTACCTTTTATTTCACCAAAGTTCCCTGATCCCATTGCAAGAAGCTTGTCTTTCCAGTCCTTTGAGAGTAGCTTTTCAATACTGGGGGTTTCTAAGTAAAGAAAAAAAATGTAAGCAAATCAACATGACTATCTTTACAATGGAGCTCATTAAAAGTCTATCTGCTAAAAATAAGGCCATTCCTAACCCAGCCCCAGTTCATAATGACTTCATCAACAAACTGATAACAGGGGAGGAAAAAAGAATGTGTTTTGTCACCTGCTGTTTCAAAATCATTAGCTTTTTCCTCTTGCGGAACAAAGCCGTTCTGATTCTTTATGACAATGGGTACATATAAACCTGCAGTTCATTGTTTTTCAATTTGGTGAACAAATTCCTGCTATAATGGATGCTTGTCAATTTCAGGGTGTTAGTCTGCAGTCAAAAAATAATTATGTTGATAAAATGCAGAGTTAAAAAAAAGGCAAAGAATTAGCTCTTAAATCTGCTACATGTAATTATATCCCTCTGTGTGTTTACAATTACATCCACTTTATAATATGTGTTTAACATCGTGTGGTGGTAAGCACACTGTGGAAAGATTTGCCAGTACCGAGAACATTTAAAAAAAAAAAAGTTGGTATAAAGGAAGCTTTACAAAGATTGCAAAATCTAGAGATGCGAGTAATACCTATAATGGAAACCTATTATTTGTTTATTTCAGATTTGCATTATGCTCTTTTAAAATGCCCTTTATTGGGACAGGGCACACAGATTTTAGAGACCAAGACTCATTTTATACTCTGACATTCGTTTCTATGTATCTCACGGTTTCTGACCTCGCCTTTTGTGTTGAATTTTAATGTATAAGTAAATATAAATGCTAATAAAACTCCCAAGCATTAAACTCAGCTCCAAACAATGCAATTGTATATTCTTGTCAGCATTTAGATGGGTACACAATTACAATGGCTTTCAAACCCACGATTAGCACTGCATTCAGTTAGAAAATGGAGTGTACTAAAAGATAAGTGTCCCAGTATGCCCCATCTAAATAACAATGCCCACACTTATTATCTGGATCTAAGACATGCACTGCCATTCTCCACATTGGTGTTTATGTGTATTTGTGTTTGTTCAGACATTTGCTTACCCCCCACTAGGAGCATAAAGGGAGTACATGTTAACTTATCAAAGGGACCGTCTGGCCTAGGGACCATACGATTATTAGGAATTGGTTCATTTTCCCCACAGTAAAATGCATTTTAAGGCATCTTTATCATCTTTGGTTGATGCCATGCGCTTTTCCTCAGACCCCTATCTTACAGAGATCAGTTTACAGAGCCTGTGTGGGCTTTTCAACAAAGCAGAGGTGAAATTTTCCTTGGCAAAACTGTGACAGTATGGAATGCTTCTGTTTCAGATGTCAAAACTTGTGTAAAATGGTGAAAGCTATTAATGAAATGAATGATTAAGACTTTAGTCCGTATGTGAAGTACAAATACATAGATACATTTTCCTTATATATCTATGTATATGTACACCATAATACATGTGTATGTATACACACACATATACACTCACATATTTATATGCTACAACTGTGTGCAGATTTATTATGGAATGTGTGAAATGTTTTTTTTCTTTATAACAAAATATATCTCCATTTTTCATATTTGAAGGGAGATTTTTCAAGAATGTTTTTCTTAAAATAACCCTACTTCTATACCAGATTGTTTTGAAAATGGCAATGAAAATTCTATGAGTAATAAAACCAATTTAATACCTTCCTACTGTAATCAATATTTCTTTTCTTTGAGGCTTTCAAAGTAACTTTAAAATACTGCCAGGATTCCCAGTCGCCACATTCCCACTAAAGGCTTGGTGAGTGAAATTTTCTAAATCTTATCAGAGTAGGTCAAACAAACACCACTGTTTCTTTTTTCCAGCACTCTACAAAAATTCTTGAGTAGCATGTAAACAGGGCACAGCCACGAAGGTATTTGCAATAGAGCACCGTCTGTCATTAAAAGCTAACAAACCTTTGCAAAGCAGGAATGCAGCAGTAGAAATCCATTGTACACTAACAATAGGCCCTGAACCTCGGCACCAAAAGCAGACCATTTTACTTTTAAGGCTATTGTCTGCAAAGTCCATGACAAAGCTTTTCCCCTGCAGCTAGACAAAATATTCACTGTAGTGTGCTCATAAAGAAACAGAAGTCTTCTGTCTAAGTTGCAGAGTTAAAGAAACAGCAGCCAGATTTCTGAAACCTGCAGAACATTCTTGTCCTCTTCATTAACTTGCATGAAGATATAAAGCTTGTCTACAGAATCACTTTTTTAAGCGCCGGACTCTGAACACATGCTACAGAAAAATGAAGAACTTCCTGTAGTAATTTGGAAAATGTCAAATCAGAAATAAGGCTAACTCAGGGTTGTCATATCTGAGGATAAATGAAGATACTAATACATGCAATTTGGATGAGGGATATAAGTTAAATTCACATTCAATAAACATTTATTGCACAGCTTAGGCACCAGGAACTATATGAAATGCTTTTTTACTTGTATTCTCTCAAAAATCATAGCAAACACCTGATGACATAAATTGTGCTATAAGAGCTATTTTAGAGTTCATTTAAAAAAAAAGGCAAAAAGAATAAAAGAATTTGTCCGAAGTTTCACAAAATATAATGGGCAGAGCGGAGTCATGAATTAAGCTTTGACAAGTTCCTAACTCTTGTCAACAAGAAAATGATAACGATAGCTACTATTTTGAGGGCTAAATGCTAAGCAGTATAGCAGTTCCTTTACATGTGACATCTCAAACTTCTCATAGAAATTTTCTGAATTAGAAATTGGTGCATATATTTTACCAATTAAGAAACCAAATCTCAGGAAAATAAGACACCTTGTCCAAATTGTAGCTAAGTTCAACTTACAGGCTTTTTTGTTCTTTCCAGTATACATACATACCTCCCACTACATGATTTTGCACTTTAGAATTCTAGGCAATTCAATGAAAACCTATGACTATATAGCAGAGATACTTGATGAAATTCAAACATTCATAGGGTAGGTCTGTTGGGCTCTAGGTCAAGCCTAGATTCTCACCAAGACTATAACACAGGCAACTTGGGGGACAAAGGGCACCTTGTTTTACCCACTCACTTCTGCAGCAAATCCATATCCAGTATTCTATCAATTGCCATTGTTCCAATTAGCTTCCCTTCCCAGTTTGTAAAAAAGTGGTAAGAAATGAACTCACAATCAGGAGTGTGAATTTCTCTGAAAATGGCAAAGATCCCATAGAAAATTCATGACTAGAAATGTAGAAGACCAAATGGCAAAATCCCAATATTTATAATAAACCTGTTTATAAACGTGCAGATATGAGTAAAGTGAAATGTGACACCATTATGTTAAATGCTGCTTCAGTGCTTACAGAGTAAAAGAGATAGTTCTCTATTAAATATTACATCTTCTAAAATGTGATGTATTTTAAAAACATGTACAATTGTATTTTTATACTGGGAGCATGGTAAGTTTCTGCACATAGTTATTTCCAAAAGTTCGAATTCTGGATTATTCATTATTTTTATGTTAAAATGTGCCATAATTTTAATTTAAACACTTTAAAAGATTCTCCTGAGAGTGATTTCTCCCAAGCATTTAGGTGTCATGGTTACCTTCAAAATATGAACTTGGGATCTCTATATTAAAGTAAGTGTGAATTATAACAGTACATATTACTTGCACACCATTTCAGCTTACAGAATGCTAGCAGATCTAATATTGGTTTTGATGATAAAAATCATTATCACCATTTTGCAGATGAGAAAACTAAGGTTCAGAAAGTGGCTTTGTTCAAAATCACCTCTCCAGAAAGCAGAACAGACAAAATACAAAACCACCCCCTCTTAGCTTTAGGGGGAAAATAAATAGGTGAAGGTTTTAAAAGAAAAAAAAAAAACGTTAAAAATATCAAGAAGTAAGCTATAAAATAAATTGGAGAGAAATGAAAGCTAACATCAGTCAACACATTGATATTAATATGGCTCTCATTGGATTACTTTTTTCTTCTTTTGCCATCAGGACCCTTTTGATATGTTTGCTTGCTTTTCCCTTCTCACCCTTACATCTTTTGCTCACATATGCTTCTTCACATCAATGCCTATGGCAATCCCCACCAGTGAATGGCCTCCCCAACTGTGCCAGCCATTGTTACAACAGCATCCTGCCTCTTTAGGGCCTGTTCATCCCCTATAACTCTCGCTCCTTTTTCCCTTCAGTGCCAAACACTCTTAAGACTGACTCCCTCATCTGGAACAATGAGACCTAGAGACTCATGCCAACATATTGTAATTCTCCAACAAGCTGCCGGTGCCAAGAATTAAACCACATTCGCTCCAGTGCAGTAGCTTTACACACAAGCTCAGGTTTTTGCTTTGTGTTTATGTAGTTTTTTTCCCTTTAATCTCCCTTGAGCTGCAGTGGTAGAGCTCATTGAAAAATCGAACAAGCAAAAAATACGTATGTATAATATTTGATTTTTTAAACAAAGTCCCAGGATTTAGGTCATACCAAATCTACCACTGTTTATACTTTAATTTGGTAGCTTAAACTAAGCTGTGCTATTCCTGACATGCAATAGAGTCACATGGGAATCATCTTTGGGAAGGAATAACAAAAAAAGCTGAACTTCAAAATACACCAATACCTCCTTATAAGGTAAGAAGTAAAAGTATGTGCCATTATTCATGTCATAGAATCAGAATTTTACACCTGAAAGAATTTTTAGCTATCATTTAGATAAAAATTTCACAGGAGTAATTTACTGAAACATATATTAGACATAAACTGGTACATAAATTGGCCACTTAACATTAAAACAAACATCATAAGCATTTCATTGTCATGTAACACTAATTAATATTAAACAAATTAACATTTCCATTCTCCAAGACTCAGATCTTCTCATGTGCTACTAGACTGCCAACTCTTTTAGTGAATTATGGATTATGTAGTATTATTTAAATATTTGACCAAGACAATTAGTGTTTTGCTCAATACAATCTGGGTAATAACTGATCTAGACCAAACTCTCCATTTACCAACTGGAAATTATAAAATAAGATTAAATGATTTATTATCATTACAAATCTAGTTAATGATAAAGGCAGAGCCTGAAGCTTCACTCCTAGTTCAGTGTTTTTCAGGATACCACGTACCACAAGTTCTTTTAATAGTCAAATTTCCTCAAAATGAAATATTGTGCCAGTTTTATTTATCTCCTCTAGTGTTAGACAATAATTATATCATGTTTGGTCCCACTGGCTAATCTCTGTTTGAATTAAGTACTATTAACTCAATATTCTCCCCTTGCACTTAAAGGTTCCCACAAAACTTAAGAATACATGCTCGCCAGTGTACACAGCCAAGTTAATTTTCTTCAAAATGCTAATTACAATTCAAAATGTTGTTGTTTAATTATTCAATTACTGTTAGGATTATTTTTGAGGGGAAAACTGGGCTAAATGTGTAAATCCTATGTCAGTAACAGTTGTGTCATGTTGATGATAGATGAATATCTAGAAAACATTTGCAGAAATATTACACAATGCAATGTTTACATGAGGAAAGTTTCTGAAGACCAGAAGACCTTGTAACAGTCAAGCAAGTCTAGTCCGCCCCTGGAAATGCCAGGTTCCAGGAAATGTCAAAAAATAACACCCACCACAATACACAACAGAAACACAGCTGAAGCTCCAAAGTATTTAATTTTAATATAAGTACCATTTTTATATAATTTTCCTGAAGTGAATTAAGCTCAGGAAATACTTTACTTTTACTACTGCCAAAATAGTTGTTTATTTCCACTTGAAAGTTAAAAAAGAGCTTGTTAACGAAAAAAGTCTCTGACTTTTTTTTAAGTTTTTAATGTGCATTTATTTTTTGGAATGTGCAATATCTAAGCCATTACTCTCAGGCTTAAATTTTCAAATTGCATAAGTTGAAATCATTAGTGCAACATTAAATTATTCCCAATCACATACAACATTTTAGAATACTTTTAAATCACATGATTAAATGTCAGCGTCAATATGATTTAAATACTATTATCAATGAACTTAGGTTTATTTCTCACAAGAAGACTCTATAGTGTTATACAAAAAAAATTCTGAAAGACAGACTTATGAAACTACCACAGTTTTTATCTATTCCACTAACGAGAAAGTGCATTTTTCTACACATACTTCACCACTTTGTTTTGTTCTTGTTTCAAATATTAGATCCCAGCAAAAACAACATAAGTAATTTGAATTTCCAGAAGTAACTGCAAAGCTTATTCCCCATGTACAAAACCTCTCTTATGTTTTTCTACTAAATATTAAACACAGATTTTTCTATTTATCAATGTGTCATTTACTTATAAAACTATGTAATTCAGGAGCACAGCTTTACACCTTGTTATGTATATATGCCTCATCACCCATCATCAAAGTCGTAGTCAGTAAAGATGATACAAAAAGGGGAGCCTTATCATAAGGGACAAGGACTTTGTCACTTCCATTAGGTAAATGTATGCAGAGTCCCAAAACAGCTCAGGCACACAAAAATACTCAAAGACTCTTTGCCTAAAACATTTTTATGGACAGTTGTTGCTCAAACTTACCAAGGGTTCTATTAGGCCTCCACAGTGGTGCAAGCTTTTAAGCTAGTGCTGTTGACAAGTGAAAGAGAACAACAAACAGCTCTACAGCTCTCAGGTCACTCACCAATAGCAACAGTTATTATTTTTATTTATTAACACTGTAGTCCTATCCTCTATGATAGTTAACTCCCCAGGCCCCATCATAGCAGAAGCATTTTAACTTTTAATAAAAATGGGATTCTGCAGCACTCCTGTGTAAGGCTCTTTCAGTAAAGTGCATGGCTAATGAATATTGTCCATTTATATCCAGATAATTTATGATGTCAGCAAAGTGTGGGCGGGGAAACATGAATTAAGTCCTCGCCATTAATTACAATGGGAGGGATGAGAGTGAAGAGGAGGAGGAAGCAAAGGGGTTACAAGGCAAAAAAAATGGAATAAAAAGGCACAGTCAATGTGATAGAAGAAAAGTGACAGCAAGATGTTTGTCATATATCAGTAATATTCAACTCACAAGTAAAAATATTTCTCATAAAAGATTTACAGGACTGTTTTCAATATTTCATCCATTATATTATCAACATTCTCAAAGACCAATTATAATAAACCTGTTATTTTCCATATATTTCATTTAAATGGTATTTTCTCAACTGTGCATATGTACGATAGAACAAGAAAAAAGCATAATAACCAAATAATGGCCGAAGGTATGTGAGAACCATGCATTTTTGAAACAAGACTTCAACAAAGCAAAATGCGTAAAAAAAAAAACAAGAAAAAATTTAAGATTGTTAAATTGTATCACAGCTTAGCAAAGATGAGAATGCAGTTCTAAGCAAAAGACATAAGCCTATTGATATACTTAAAAATTACCTAAAGATTCATTTGAATTATAAATGAAGCAATTATCCTACTATAAAGAGTGTATTCACGTAATCATCTATTTAATTAGACATCTATACCATGTTAAAAATGAAAATTAATGCCCATATTTGTAGAATTTGTTGTGCAAAAGTGGAAAGGTGTGTGGTAGAGATAACAGAGATACAAATAGCATAGAAATAGAAAACTACTTAACATACATTAGAATAAGAATTCCAGTACTTTAAAAATATGACAGAATGTTTTGCCACTGGAAGTGAGAATTAAAGCGCATACAGCCTGATGCTAAACCACTACACATCCTGAGTCTTCTCTATCACAACATATGTGAAAACAAATCGCAATCTCAGCTTGCCAGATGCCTGAAAAGATATGAACAATAAAAACTGACATGATTCATATGATAAATCAGAGATTGTGATATGCAGGTAGTTGAACAGTTGAGCTATAAATCTACTTGTAATTCAAATTATATTTATATGTTCTAATATATAGCATCAGGTTTTTAGATTAAGAAAAATATTCTGATTTGCTTAAAATCATATATCTAAATTTGCACATAGCCTTCTCAACCAAAGCAGTCCATCTGCCTTAACAACTTGTTATATTTGGTCTCTCATAACCTTTCACGGATTTTGGATCGTGTCATTTTTAGAGTAATTTTAGATGATAAAATACAATAGCTCTATTTGCAAAATGGCATTTAATGTTCACAAGCTTAGACACAATCTAATCAACAATGGAAACTAGCATGTTAGCTATGCCCCCCCCAAAAAAAAAAATAACCCTTATGTTTTTTTAAGAAGCATTTCATTTAAGAAGTTAGTGAAGGCAGATTTTAAAAAAAGAAAAAAATTCTAGATAAATGGAAAAAGAGAAAAGCATAGCTTAGTTTTTACTTTTCCTACATCACCAGACATGATTCTCATCGGTAAAGACAGGGGGCATAAAAATGGATGTTGCATAATCTACTGCCACTCGTTTAATTTCTGAATTGGATGAATTCACAAAACCATGATCTTTGGTTTTAGTGGCATACTAGACTACCAGAGGCACTTAAAAAGAAATATATATATATATATATATATATAGAAGTATATATATATATAGAAAGAAATATATATAGAAAGAAATATATATATATACACACACACATTTTATTTTGTACAATTCACAGATCTGTGTGTGAGTACATATACAAACAATGAGATTGGGAAGCCTCTTGTTCTATCCATTTGCTTATTGTTTTATCAAACAATCGATTACTGTGGGACGACGATGGGCACTAAGATATGGCCTCTCAGTCAGTTCAAAAAACTCATATCTCCTCCCTAAGGAAGATATGCAGACCGATCAGGGACCAGACACTAAACTGTTGATTCAAATCTCAAATTGCTAGAGTTACTGAACTGACTTCCTATTGTTTAATTTACTGAAGTATAGGGAGAGAATAATGCCTTAATTATTATATTAATGACCACTAAATACATGCATTTATATTTTTCCAAGAGTTACTATATATGTACTGCCATAAAGAGTTTTAAAGTTTTTGATCAAAAAATGGGCAGAAGAGCTCAAAAGGCACTTCTCCAAAGAAGAAAAGCAAATGGCCAACAGATACATGAAAAAATGCTCAACATCACTTATAATCAAGGAAATGCAAATCAAAACCACTATGAGATACCACCTCACACCTGTGAGGATGGCACACATTAAAAATACAGGCAATAACAAATGCTGGAAAGGATGTG
>PVIJ01005824.1:0-99269 GCA_004024925.1 Scalopus aquaticus | reverse complement strand
CCCTCTCCCCCCCTTTCCTCCAATGTTTGCCTGGGGCTATTCCTGCCCCTGGGGTTATGTCTGGTGGGGGGGGGTTGGGAGCTCCTGGTCTTAGTTTGTTTTCTGCTGCTTGGGGCCAGCTACTCCACGAAGGGGTGCAGGGTGGAGGTTTTGGGTGGCTGTTGATCTGCGTTTCACCTCACCTAGTTTCTAGGGTGCCAGTATGCAGCCGCCTAGAAGTTGGAGGGGGTGGCGAGTGCTGGGCCGTGTTCACCACCTGCTGTGGTCTTTTTTTGTTTGTTTGTTTGTTTTTTGTTGCCCTCCGTGTGCCAAGATGCTGACACTTTGCAGGGGAGGGTGTGGCCAGAGAGTCTTTCAGCAGGAGATATTTTTTCAGCAACAGGTATGGGAGGGGTTTGGGGGATTGTCAGTCAATAGTCCTTAAATTCCATCCTGGAGATTTTTTCAGCAACAGGTATGGGAGGGGTTTTGGGGATTGTCAGTCATTAGTCCTTAAATTCCATCCTTCCCCTCCTATTCATTTGCATTCTAAAGCCCAGAAAGAGGTGGTCTCTGCAGGAGGTTTTCCAGCTCAACCGGTTTTTCTGGCTAATCTATCACCTAGCAACCAGTGGGGGATGTTTCTTGCTTAGACTTTCTCCCCTTTGAGATGTTACCTAGCCCCAGGTGGGGGATGGGACACAGTGACCCTCCCGCTTTCCTGCTCCTCAGTGCTGCCATGCAGGGAAGAGAGGGGGGTCGTGGGGTGGTGCAGTGGGGGTCGTGCTCCCAGTCGGCTGGCCGGAGCCCTCCGACCTCACCACAGTTTCTAACCTTGTATTCAGTGGCTCTCAGGGGAAGCTGGTCCGCCCATCTCTCCTCTCTGCTCCTCCTTTGTGTGGAATTAGATGTCCCCTCTCTTCTCTTTACTCCAACTCTTCAGTTTATTTTTAAGTCCAAAGCACCCCCGGGGTTTATTGTATTGCGTAGGGTATTTGGTTCTCTTCGAGACAGCTCTCAAAGTTAGGGATATTTTTCTCCATAAATCGTTTTTTTGTAGGAGAGCCTGATCCTAGCATCTGTTCGCCGCCATGTTTGGGGGGCGTGTCTCTTATTAAAAAAATTTTTAATATCCTTTTCTTTGACCAGTTGGTAGACATTCCTTATTTTTATCCTTACACAGGTACAATTCTTAATCCTTCAATTGTAACTACCAGGTGTCTAGTTGAAAAATTTCGAACATGGTATAAGGAACGGTATACACCATTTAACAAATCACGGGGCCTCCCTGGTGGCGCAGTGGTTGAGCGCTGCACTGTGGAGCTGTCGGCAGCACGTGATGCAAGTTCGACGCCCAGCCGAGGAGAATCCCACATGGTGCGGCAGACCTCTCCTGCCTCGCCCGCTGCTCCCCTCAGCAGTGTATTTCTGATCTGCCTGTTCTGCTCCCCACTTTGTCTCTGGTGAACCTTCTTGCTGCCCCGTGCCTCTGGCCTGTACCCCAGCGTGTATGTATAAATAAATAAATCTTTAAAAAAAAACAAAAACAAATCACAGATGGTTTTCATACAGGTGCACTTTATTTTTACATCTTACGTTTTTTCCTATTCTTCATTCCCAGTATCTCTAATATCTAGATGTAGATGTAAATCTAATTTATAACATACCCTTATGTTACGTAATTGTAACATACCTTATATGATACACTGTGTTTTTTTTCCTAAAAAATTTCAGAATATGTTGAAGATATCATCCTCCCTTAACCATATATATTATAGTGAGTTTTTGTTAAAAATAACGATGTTCTCTCATATGCACCACAGTGCATTATCGAAACCAGTAGGCTTGACATTGATACATTACTGTTGTCTACTCTGCAGTTTATATCAAATTGGTGCAGTCGCTTTAATCATGTCTTTTCCCCATTATAGGATCAAATTCAGACTCTCACATTACAGTTAGTTGTCCTGGATCTTTAATGATATTTAATCTCGAACTGTTTTTGAGACCTTGTGTTCCTTGAATTTAAAAAATATAGACCAATTTGTTTCTTGATGGTCCTAAATTTTTATTAGGTAGGTGAGTATTTTATAAGTATCACTTATTAGCCATAACATTTGAGCTGGAGAGACTATTATGTCTTCTCCAAGGTGCACGGCCAGAACCAAGAGTGTGGTGGAACTTGCCACCCTGTCCGAGACCATGGCTCTTGCAGCCTGCAGCCGGCAGCCCTCCCTCTCCCGGAGCTTGTGGACCAGTTTAGTGATGGATTTCTTCTGATAGCCTCATGGAATGGATCGATGAGGATATCCTCAAAGAATTTGTACGTGGACAAATTTGTACAGTAAGAATTCAGGGCTCTTACAACCCCACACTGTCATCTAGCCTCGCTCCTTAGTCACAATCTGAAATCTTCTAGTAAACTTCAACTGATTAACACCCTGATGGACTGGGCTTGTCATAGGTTGAAACCTTTGGAACTGGAACGTTTTTGGTCACCATGGTGCACACGAATCCAATATATTATATAACCTGGCTTGGCCTTCTGTCCTGGTCTGTGTGCTTTATCTGGCTGAGTTTCCTGTGGAGGCTTGACACCCGGAATGTACTCTGAGGATCAGTTCCATCACATAGGACTGTTTTTTTCCTCCACAGCTCCTGGATGGACTTGTAAGTGCTCATTTTGGCTTACATGAGGGCTGCCGTCAGATAGACCAATGACTTTATAGAAGGCCTCCTAGTTCATTTCAGCATATGCATTTACGGTAGGAATACCATGAAATAGCTTGTGTCTTTTTCAGTGCATCTTAATAGGAGGCATAGGATGTGAGTTTGTCCCAGTATCAATAATTAGGTTTGATAACTTGGGTAAAGTAGTGTCCTCCAGGTTTCTCAGATAAGGAATGGCTTTTTTAAGTAATTAGCATTTGGGGGGAGATATTTGAAGCTATGTATATATCCTTTGTGTTGTCAAACCTTTACCCACTAGTTCTAGTATTGTTTAATTCTAGCATTTCTTTTGTGTTTATTAGTTGACCTTTCATTATAGGTAAAGAGGCTTCCCTTCTCCTTTATTTCATTATTTAAATCTGCATGAACTCATGAGTTCTTATTTACTCAGTGGGTTACAATCTTTTATAATTGTTTTTGATATGCATATTGGCCCCTGTGGCCTTTAGCATCCCTGTAGTTTAGTACTTCCTTTCTTTATGGTATAACAAAACAAGCAGTTCCACACCATTATTATTGTTTCCCTGCTCCAGACTTAAAATTAGTTACTACTTCATGGGATTTTGGTTTCTTTTAGTGAAAAAATGGTATTTAAAAGCCAAGATCTGAGCACCAGATGTGCTTATTACAGCAAGCTGTTTCTTGTCCTTTAAGTGGATAAAGTGAGAAGACATGAACTATCTATCTATTAAAAAGTATGACTTTGTTTGTGTACCTCCAATTACATTCTAATTTGTATGTGCACCTCCAATTACATTCTAACACCACAAAGAACATTCTAGTCTTCCCCTTTTCTATAACTCTCTTTACTGAGAGACACATGGCTCCCATTATTCTCAGTAGATTTGCCAATTTGTTCAAGTCTAAAATATACAGAAGCTAGTTTTAGAATTGCTAACACATTGCTTTTCTGTAAATTAGCTCAATAAGAATTCAACATTTGTTTATAGTTCATTTTATTTTCATTGATATAAAATTTACATGCCTGGAGATGCTTGAATCTTAAGCATACTATTGGATGAATTTTACCAGGCAGAACTGCTACAGGGCAACCCCGATATACAATGGGGTGCCTGACTGTGGGTTCTCACCTGTGCTCTTAAAAAGGACTTATAATAAGAACAATTGCAGGCACTCACGAAAAAAGTTAATAAAAGGGTTTATTTACAAAAGGAAGGAAAATTAAAAAATGAATAACTCGGGGACAAAAGAGAAAGTGAGGGAAAGAGATAAATCTCCAAATACGTCCTACCAGATCCGAAGAGCTGGAAACCCCAACGGCACGCTGTAGCCTGGCAAGAAGCAAGAGACCCCCAAGGTCAAAAGCCCTCCTTATATAGCCAACATGTCTGCTTAACTCCACCTCTCAGTTTCCGGTAATCCTCTCTTCTGGATGATGATGGAATTCTGGGATTCGTAGCCCTAGGGGTCTTGGACCTCTCTGGCTTGAGGTGGGGGTCCATAAACCTTCCTGTGGAGTTTGTTGCAGACATCCTTTTTTCCCCCAAACAGAACCACTTGCATCATCTATACCCCTGTCAAGATTTACAACATTTCAGTCACCTTCGAAAGTTCTTGTCTGTATTCCAACTCAACCCCTCCCTCCTTTTCAGAAGCACCCAATGTTCTGAGTTTTTTGCCACAGATTATTTTTGACTATTGCAGGACATATAAATGGAAACATACCCTATATAATTTTCTGTATCCAGGAGATTTTTCCATGTTTCAGCAGTTTACTCTCCTTTATTACTGAGTATCCATTCTCTTAATGGATATTTGGGTTGTTGCTATTTTTGAGCAATTATGAATAAAGCTGCTATGAGCGTTTTCTTACAGATCTTTCTATGTACATATATTTTCATTTATCTTGGCTAAATATGTAAAGTGGAATTGCTGGGTGAAAGAGTAGATGCATGTTTACTTTTAAAAGAAACTGTCATATGTTTGCCAAGCAATTATATAATTTTATATCCTACCAGCAATGTGTTAGAGTCCTAATCACTATACCCTTTCCTCATTTGATGTTCTCTGTTTTTCTCATCTTTTCAGCCTTTTTCATTCTAGTGGATAAGGAGTAATATCTCATTATGATTTTAATTTATAATTCCCTGATGACTAGTCATAGATCTTCCTTTGTGAATGTCTTTTACAGCTTTTAGTTCATTTTCAAAAAAGTGTTCCCCCCATTATTGCATTTTAGTGTCTTTAAAACGTTTAAAAGGTTCACATTCATATATACATAAATTGTAAGTACTTTGTATTTATCAAGTTTATTTTATATATTTTTTATATATGTCTGGATTTGATTTGGTAATATTTTATAAGGATTTTTGCATCTGTGTTCATGAGAAATACTGGTATGTAGTTTCATTTTCTCTAATACCTTTGTCTGTTTTTAATATTATGATTATGCTGTTCTTATAAAATAAGTTGGAAAGTGGTCCCTTCAACTCTTTTTCAGAAATTGTTTGCTTGACATTGGTATTATTTCTTCTAAAAATGTTTAATGAAATTCACAGTGAAACCAGCTGGGAAGGATTTTGGAGATGAATTTATTTGCTAGACACATGGCTGTTCATATTTTCCATTTCATTGATTTCTTTTTTCAGTTTTGATCTAAACTATGTTTTCAGAGGGAGTCTATTTCATCTAAGTTTTTGATTCGGTGTAAAGTTGTTCATAGTATTATTATTGCCTTAGTTTCCTTATCATACCTGCAGGATTTATTATTCTTACCCCCATTTCTTCCTGCTATTGGTAATTTGTGGTTTTTCAGTTTTGACATTTGTGCTAGACGTTTATAAGTTTTAAAGATTTTTTTTTAAGATTTATTTATCTATACATACAAGCTGGGGTACAGGCCAGAGGCGTGGGGCGGCGAGAGACAGAGTGGGGAGCAGAACAGGCAGATCAGAAATACACCGCTGAGGGGAGCAGCGGGCAAGGCAGGAGAGGTCTGCCGCACCATGTGGGATTCTCCCTGGCTGGGCGTCGAACTCGCATTGCGAGCTGCGAACAGCTCCACAGCACAGTGCTTAACCGCTGTGCCGCCAGGGAGGCCCCTATAAGTTTTAATTATCTTTTCAGATAATCAACTTTGGGCTGGGTTGATTTTCTTTAGTATTTGTCTACTTTCAATTTATTTCTGCTATTTATTATTTCCTTCACTTATTTAACTTACCTTTCATTTAATTTCTTTGTCTTTTTCTAACTTAACGTGGAAATTTAGATCACTGACTTTAAACTTTTTTGGCATAAGCATTTAAATTATAAAATTCCCTCTGTTGCATCCCATAATTTTGTGTGTGTGTGCTGTATTTTCATCATTATTCAGTTAAAATATTTTCTGTTAGCATTGTAATTTCTTCTTTGTTTAATAGTGTATTTAGAAATGTGTTGATTAATTTCCAAATATTGAGGCTTTTTCATATATGTTATTGTTCTTCCTCTATAAATTTATACCACTGTGGTCAGAGAGTATTTTTTGTAATATTTTGAGTTTTTATATTTTTTGAAACATTTTATGGCATATGTCTATATCCATGTGTTTATATATATGTACTATCTTTACATTTAATGTACTTATTGATACACTTAGATCTATCCCTTCTACTTCCTATGAATTGTTTTTATTTGTCCCGTGTACCTCACTGTTCTATTCCTCCTTTCATGTCTTTTTATGGAGAAGGGGGAGTTAATCAAATATTTTTTAATATTACATTTTAGATTTGTTATGAGCATTTAAATTTATTACTTAGCATTCTTTTTAGGTATTTATTTAAGGATTACATCATGCCTTTATTTTATCCCAGTGTACCTCCAGTTAATTTTGTCATTCTTACAAAAAATGGGGACTTTGCTACAATATATTTTTATTTGCCCTTATTTTTTTTGTGGGTGGTCATATACATTTCCCATATGAATGTTGTATTTATATTCATGTTTGTATTTGTATTTATATTTTATTTTGTATTCTTTGTAATCCCAATGCAATATTTTAATTTTTGTATTTTATTTTATTTATTTATTTTTAAAAAGATTTATTTATTTATGCATGCAAGCTCGGGTATAGGCCAGCAGTGTGGGGTGGTGAGAGGATTCACCAGAGACAGAGAGGGGAGCAGAACAGGCAGATCGACTGAAGTACACTGCTGAGGGGAGCAGTGGGCGAGACAGGAGAGGTCTGCTGTGCCATGTGTGAATCTCCCTGGCCAGGCATCGAACTCATGCTGCAGTGGCTCTGGATAGCTTCATAGTACAGCGCTTAACCCATTGCGCCACAAGGGAGGCCCTAATTTTTATATTTTGAAAAGAGAATAACTGGGAGGGAACTCCATGTAGCATAAAAACTGACAACTAATAAACTGAGAACTAGAGAGGAGATCAAAAAGCTGTGAAAAACAGACACAAAAACTAAAACTGGAGAGTCTACTGAGACCATATACTGTTGAGCAAAACTCCAAGATCACTGCAATATAGCACTATGATTGCTGTCTTTAATGATACTACATGTAAAAACAGTGTTAAATGTTATTATTGTTTATCGATGTAGTTTCCAAAGACTGGTAAAAGTATGCAATAATATCTTAGGAAGATTTCAGTTTCAAAACTGTACCTGGCAACTGCTTGAGTGAAAATAAGCATTCTTTGATAATTCAGGATAACTCACTAGTTACTCTCCATATAAATGTGTGAACCATGCATATTTACAGTCAATATGTGTGTGGAGATTTGTTTGTATGACCTTGTGCATAGGAAATTGGCAAGGGAGTTTCCGATTCAAGATTCTTTTCTGCTGGTTGTGGTGGGGGTAAGTAGATTTTCACAAATCATTTAAAGCACCCTCTTTGCCAAATGACCATTTGAACTTTAGTTATGCCCTTAATTCCTGGATACTGTGTTAAACAAAGGCATTTTTTTCAGTTTAGGATAAGACAGTTTGCATCTAGTTGCAAGGAATAGGCAGGGATATGATACTACCTCAAAGAAAAAATAAAATTAAATCCACAATTCAGCTAAAGCAATGAGATGCATCCAATTCTCTTTTATTGCAAATATATATCATCTAATTCAGTATCTTGAGACTCTAAGACTCGATTAAAGATGACTGAATTAGATGTTGTTATAGCAGTAATATCAATAGCTCAAAGTAGTTCCATTTTGGAAAAAGGTCTTTAACATCCCACCCTTAGTGATATAATCAGATAACTTATGTCCTACCATTGTTCCTTGAGACTAGCTGTTCTTTTGGGGGAAGTTTGTTTGGATACAGAACTACTGGGCATGACATTTCTTGAAGTTGGATAGCATTACACATGAGAAAGGCTAAGGAATAAAATGAAATGTTTGAATTGTTAAAAACATACTCAGGACCTAAGAATTAGAATAGATACCCTCAAAACTTTCTAAGAGTAGTTAAGATAAAAGGTAACATTGGGACTTTGTGCCTTTCCCGTATTCCCAAGATATTTTTCCTATACTCAAATCACAATTACTTTTTAATTGAATGAACAACGGGTATAAAATAATGGAAAAGTGAAATTAAGAGAGACTACCAAGTCCACCAAGCTCCTTGACTTTGGAATATGTGTTCTTAGAAATGCTATAGTTTATCTTCTTTGAATGCTGAATGGTATTCCATTGTGTATATGTACCACATCTTCCTGATCCAATCATCTATTTTTGGACATCTGGGTTGCTTCCATACCTTTGCTGTTGTGAACAGTGACATGGATGGAATTAGAGGGGATCATACTCAGCGAAACAAGCCAGAAAGAAAGAGAAAAATATCGAATGGTTTCACTTATAACAGGACTATAGGGAAACCAAATAGGAGAGAGACACTTGGCGGGGGGGGGGAGGAGAGGGTAAGGGCACAAAATGGAGTAGAAAAGGACACAAGGGACCACGGAGATGAATCATGGGTGAATTGGTGGTGGGTTACCCAAGGGGAATACAAAATGTAAAAGATATAAATAATAATAAAATATATATTTATATACATATATGAAGAAATACTGTAGTTTTAGGGGGCCTCCCTGGTGGCACAGTGGTTAAGCACTGTGCTGTGGAGCTGTAGGCAGCGGCAATGCAAATTCAACACAGGGCCAGGGAGATTCCCACATGGCGCGGCAGACCTCTCCTGCCTCGCCTGTTGCCTTCTCTCTTGCCTCCCCTCAGCAGTGTATTTCAATCAATCTGCCTGTTCTGCTCCCCACTCTATCTCTGGTGAACCCTCTCACTGCCCCACGCCTCTGGCCTGTACCCCAGCTTGTATGCATAAATAAATAAATATTATGAAAGGAAATATTATAGTTTTATCAGAATCGTGCTGTGGACATTCTGAAAGTTGAGCATAAAGTTGTTGCGATCCCCATTTTGACTCAGAGACCCAGTCAACTCTGGAAATAGAATAGTTCACTCTGGTTTTTGCTGTCTCCCAATCTAGCCTGTGGTGAATTTACTTAGGTCAAACCTTCTCTGGAAGGTTTCAGAGATCTTGTTTAGAAGTTGTAAAATTTGAGTAGTGATATGGTATTTTTTTCTTTTAATTTTCTTACATTGCTGTTCATTTTTGTACAGTACTAGATGTCTCCCCTCAGGTTTAGTCCCCATAATTCTCCCAGTACCACATCACCTGTGAACTGTCATCTGATGTGGTATTTTAACAGATAAAATAATTCAACAGGGTACCATAGGCATTTCCTATTAATAAACATGAAACCCAGGAGATAAGAAATAATTTTAGGGCTCAGTATAATTTCAGCAGAAGCATTAGGACTCGGTCCTTCTTTACTTGATAGAAAGCAGAGAAAAATTAAAGTTATAAGGTCTATTGATTGATCTTGACAGAAACATTTGCAATGAGATTTTTATATACCCCCAGACAGTACGTTTCACTGTTGCACTTTGTTGTTGACAATTTGTTTATTCTCCCATGATATCCAAGGGACCACTAGAGGTACTTACCTGTGACATTCTATTGTGCTAGGCTGTTTTTTTAATTGGTATTTAATAACTGCCAGCAAAGATCTCCCTCAAAATACCCCGTAGCCTCTTTCATAATGATTTTTACAGGACTTGTGAAGGCAACTGTTTCAGCATGCAACTTGGTGATACAAATGCTCTATTACCCATCAAGATTTAGGTAAGGGCCTCCCTGGTGGTGCAGCGGTTAAGAGCTGCACTGTGGAACTGTAGGCAGCGGCGTCGCGAGTTCGACGCCATCTGGGGAGATTCCCACATGGTGCAGCAGACCTCTCCTGCCTCGCCTGCTGCTCCCCTCAGCAGTGTATTTCTGTCAGTCTGCCTGTTCTGCTCCCCACTCTGTCTCTGGTGAACCTTCTCGCCGCCCCACACCTCTGGCCTGTACCCCAGCTTGTATGCATAAATAAATTAAAAAAAAAGATTTAGGTAAATGCATTCATGGTATGGGCTGTAGGGTGCCCAGGTGTGTGGCGAGCCAGAACCTACCAAGCACATTTTCATGTATGGTATCAACAAGGACTGTGTGTTAATTCATTTACAGTAGAGATTTGGGCCCAGGTAAACTCTAGTCAAAACTTATGTGGGTCCTTGTGCCTTTTTTTATGTAAAATGCACTGTTAACTAGTTCTCTGAGTACATTGAATCATGATCTTTCTGGAACTCTTCTCTTTAAAACCCTTCAGAATCTTAATTAAATCTTAGATGAAAAATAAATTGCATGACAAATGGGTTTAACTGTGGCAAAGTATACTGTTACCTCTGCTGCTGGTATCCCTTTTAGTCCCTTCTTCTAGGACCAGTAACTACATAATTTGTTATTTTTGCTTTGAGCAAAAGCACTAATATTAGTGATATTGGGGAATGAAGTGACCCTCTAATAGATCTTAATATTTCCAGGAATGATCATTATCTTCATATATTCTGGCTTTTTGCAAAGGGTTCTTCTTTGAATATATCCATTTGAATATTTGTTTCTGATGCTGAGAACAAGACAAGAATCTCAGGCAGATAGTTTCAGATTACACCTCAAGTTATAAGCAAGTGCATTGTCAATCCAGTATTTTTTTAACTTATTAGGGAACTCCCTATTTTCCTCCTCCTATTATTTCTTATAAACCCGCTTATGCCCCAAAAGTCTAGAGCCAGCTTATGAAAATACATAAAATATGTGGAAATGATGAAAAAGGAAATTAAGGGTGAATCAGCTAAGATGAAACTAGGATAAGCTCAGTATATAAATGTAAGAGATACTGCCCTGTGATTCAACTACATAAAAAAAAAATCTCTTTTAACATAACCTGATGCAAATGTGGTCAGGATGGGGCACAAAATTATTTAATGTATGCAACATTCCTGTGGGTATAGTCTTTTAGTTCTCTACTGAAATTATTAGTCTCTCTGGAATAGAGCAAAAATGTTAAGTGGGAAGGCTGTATTCATTTATAAAGTCATCAAATGAGTCCATTTGCTATAACAAAAAGAATTTTTGTTACAAAAAAGAAGAGGGGCAACGTTTCTACCCCCTCCCTTGAATCTTACTGTTCATCTTAGTTTAACTCTTCTAGTAAGAAGTTGTGGAGTCACTGAAAATTTCCAATGACTAAAATGACAATTGGAATTTCAGCCAAAAGTGTGTTATGTGCTTCCATTCACTTACAGAAAGAGAAGGTCTAAATGATGTTAATAAATGTCAGTGCCTTGTCTAGACAGGTTTATCCTTACTCTCTGCAGCTTTGGCTAAGCAAACCATCCTGGACCAACATAAAACATAAAATGATGAAGTCTGATGTTGAACCCTTCCACGCAGCCAGAAGATGCTGGTGTTTTCTTAGCCCCTGCCGCTCACCTTAAAGTTAGGCAAAAGCAATTTTAATTGGTAGTCTTCCAAATACCTTTGGGACCACATGGATTCCCTCAGCCTGGGGTGCTCCTCAACCGACACCCATGTGGTTAGTCCTCAAGTCTTAAATATTACCTGTTTTTCTTTTATTTCATAGAATTTAATTAAATTCTATATATAATTATATATATATACACATATATATACATATATATGTATATATACATATATATACATATATATATGTGTATATATATATACATGTATATATATGTATATATATATGAAGACTAAAAAATACTATATATAATCTTGGGAGTACAACTTCACACCTCAGCAAGAGCACATGCTTCACTTGCTCTGGACCAAAATTTTGGTGGCAGTTTACGATCATGTTACACTCTCTATCCCCTCCTCCTTTCCCTCTTCCCAGCTGGTAACCACCATATTTCTCAAGAAAGGTAGAGTTATTTTTGTTGTGTTTCATCAGTTTGTTTTCTTTGGTTATTTCCATTACACAAAGGAGTGAAGCCCTCAGGTGATTGTCTTTCACTTCCTCACTTATTTCACTTAGCATAATCAAGTTTCATCCATATTGGCACTATTTTAACTTTTTTAATAGTTCAGTAGTAATTCTGTCGAGTTTATATACCATGATTTCTTTATCCACTCATCTGGTATCGGGCACTTAGGTTCTTTCCATGCCTTGGCTGTTGTATATAATGTTGCTATGAACATAGGGGTTCATAAATCTTCTCCTATTAATGTGTTTATGTCCTTCAGATAAATACCCAGCAGTGATGTTGCTGGATATTTCCATTTTTTTTTTAGTGGAATTTCCATGGAGGCTGCATCATTAAATGTCATCTTTTCAATGAGGTCTTTTTTCACCACCGTATTTAAAACCACATTTTAATTTTAATTTTTCTCTTCGTGCTTAGCATCTTCTAATATAGAATATAATTTATGGTCTATCTTTTTTATTTTTTGTCTTTTCCCACTAGAATATAAGTGTTGAGTGGGTGAAATTCACATGACATAAAATTAAGCATTTTAAAATATATTGTCATCATTAGTGCTTTCCCAGTATTCTGTAACCATTACTTCTCTCTAGTCCCAAAACATTTTTATCACCCTAAAGAAAACCCCATACCCACCCACCCCTCTCTGCCCTAGCTTCTGGAAACCTCTAATTTGCTTTCTGTTATAGATTCATATTTGGACTGTATGCTGTTTGATGAAGCTGGTGAAAAACAGATGGAACTAATGCTAGGCAAATTAGCCTGGTGCAATAACAAGGATATTAAAAAATAAATATAGTTGGTGATGGGCCATCATAGAAAAATCAGCTTGTTAATCAGTGAAAAAAAGGCATGAAATGAGTGGTGGCCAAGACTGTGTACTCATTGTTAATAGACTTTAACCAAAAAAAATGAAACAAAGATATATGGACAATTTGAGTATAATACATTGCAAAAGCAGGCAGAATAGAAGAGAATTGGGGAATTTGGGCGCTTGAATATACATTGTCCACCTTCAGGAGGAAAGAATTAATTATTGCATGATACAAGCAGTTCTGTCTCCTATATAATGAGAACTAGATGAAGGCAAAAAAAATGTAATAGATATACTCACTCATAGGAAGGAAATTTATCTTAATCCATATTCAAATGTCTGGGCATGTTGGGAGGCAGAGGTTAGTGATAGTGACAAGGGTATAAAATGGAGGAGTTATCTTATGCCAGACTAAGCCCCATTTTGTATTTATTGCCTTATGGTATAATTCATCTATCATTGAAGCTCTTAGAAACATGGGATGAGGGGATTGTTGATTTAAGCATATACTTTTAACTTGTTCAACACTGAAGGTCTCCAGTATGTATTATGTATGTATGTATGTATGTGTGTGTGTGTGTGTGTATGTATGCATGCATTTATTTATTTTTGCTGGGATAGCGGATACATTGTCTGTAAAGCAAAACTTGAGATAGCTGGGCTTAGGAATCGCTAGGAGCTCTGAGTCTCACAAGTATGTAGCTTGGTGACTTTAGGCTAGTAATTTATTCTTTATCTGATTTTTCTCATTTTGGTTTTGCAAAGTAAAAATCAGCTGTCTGTTGAAATCACTTTGAAATAGAACTCGATAAAATATTAAGTATTTACAAATATCCATTGAGCCTATAAAAATAAGAAAAAATTTCTTCCCATGGAACTTAATTATTTAAGTATTTAATTACCAGCATTGAATTTCTCTAGAAAGTGTGTTCACTAGTAGTTCAAACTGGTTTTTTGATGTGGCTTGCAAGTATAAAAAGGACACTCATTGTGTTTGTCCACTTGCACAGTGGTTTTATATCTCCGGCTCCCAGATACCGACTTAAATGCCTTAGTAGCTTCTTGTATTCTTTCAGTCAAAGCCACACTATTTTCATATGTCCTATGAGTTTAGAAGGGCCAGGGCATTTTATAGGAATCTATTCTTGGTTAAGGGTGCCCTTAAAAGACACCAAGTCTGGAAAGGTAAACATAATCTAAATCATGAAGTGCATTTTATGATATGAGCCAGGTTAAGTTTGGAGTTCTATTATTATTAACATGCTGGGAAACCACTTAAAGGCTTTATGCAATGTGTGATAATAACAGAGTTGCATTTTTTGAAAAAAATTCTCTAGCTGCCTTCAGGACTAGAAGCGGGAAAGACCAGAGTGAAATGACCAGTGAAAAGGCAAGAGATGATGATGAGGACTAAAATAAGGTGGTGGCTGTGGGGAAGAAGAGCATAAATGGATTTGAAAGCTGTTTGGGAGGTAGAATCAACCAGACTTGATGAGCGATTGTAGAGAAGTCTGGGAGAAAAATTAGGGAAGGATTGTATTCATGGTTCTGGTACCATTCATTTAAATTAAAAACCAACAACCACCACCCTATCCACGTTGTAACCATATTTACTTGGACAACTTATAATTATTAGGTTTATTTTTCTTGTCTGTCACTAAGTGTTATTGGAGCCTCATTATGATAATAATAACTAGGGAACACAGGTGGTAGAGTCATAGTGACCTGGGTTCAAATGATGCCTCCACTTCTTACTTGCTGTATTACCTTTGGAAAGTTCCTTAATCTCCCTTTGTCTCAGTTTCCTCATCCGTAAAATCATAACCATAGTACCTTCCTACAAGACTGTGATGAAGACAAAATGAGTTAGTCCACACAAACTGGAATAGCACCTGGCAAGAAATAAGCATTCAGGAATTATCAGAAAATATTATTATTGTAGTTGCTGTTGTAATTATTATTATACTACTAATTTTAGGCCACATTTGGAAATACCACCTAAAGCTGTGTGTCTTATATTCAAGAACCCACCTTTTTTTTAAAGATTTATTTATTTATACATACAAGCTGGGGTACAGGCCAGAGGTGGGGGGTGGCGAGAGGGTTCACCAGAGACAGAGTGGGGAGCAGAACAGGCAGATCAGAAATACACTCCTGAGGGGAGCAGCGGGTGAGGCAGGAGAGGTCTGTCGCACCATGTGGGATTCTCCCCGGCTGGGCATCCAACCCGCATCGCGTGCTGCCCACAGCTCCACAGTGCAGCGCCCAACCACTGCGCCACCAGGGAGGCCCCAAGAGCCCACCTTTTCAATATTAATGGAAATGAATGATTCCTTATATCCCCACTGGCACCTGGAGGATGAGATTTGGGAATGAAGGAAATAGATGGAAAGTCTGTTTCAGTCTCCTATTTAAGGTCAAAAGTCATGTTTAGTGTTACGCAACCCAGTGATTTGGGTGGGTATTCACCAGCCTTCTTCACAAAGCAAGGTAGACAAAGCCTATGTGAAGTGGCATTTCTTGTTTTCTTTTCCTTAAGAACCAAAAGCATCATATATCTCTTTTAAAGATTTATTTGTTTATGCATAGAAGAGCTGGGGTGTAGGCCAGAGTGCGGGGTGGTGGTGGTGTGACAGGATTCCCCAGAGATAGAGTGGGGGAGCAGAACAGGCAGATCCACTAAAATACACTGCCAAGGGGAGCGTGGGCGAGACAGAAGAGATTTGCTACACCATGTGGGGTTAGCTCCTGGCCGGTGATTGAACACAGGCCACAGGGGTGATAGCATGATAGTGCTGAGACTTAACCCGTAGGGCCCAGGGAGGCACCCCATTTGTATATCTCTGATGGCGGAAATCAACTATGAGAATAGGATAGAGCTAATTTTGAGCGGTAGCTGCTATTATTTCTATTTCATAGGTAAGGAAACTGGAACTTAGTGAAGTTAGATAACTTGCCTATAGTGACACAGCTTGTATTAGAGTTGGGGCCTAAAGGTCACATATTTTATCACTAAGTGGCACATATTTCACAAATGACTATGTGTTGAGCACTCTTACGTACCAAGGGAATGCAAATCTCTGATCTTCAGGCTTTTTATATTAAGAAACAGGGCATGAATATGTGGGAGCAGGCTCTAGGCTCTGTGGTATAGGTAGTAAGAACTGTAGCAATAAATAGAAGTCATCACTGTTTTTTTTTTTAAAGTCAGGCAAGACTTTTCGGAGGAGATGGGATCTCAGGTAGCTCTCAAGGGAAGATGGAAGAAGTAGATTATTTATAGTTGGAGGCAGGAGAGTGGGTTATCCCAAGCATAATCAAGAACAGAGTGAAAATGGGCAGATGGATATAGAATGCTAAAAGGTTCCTGTGACCTGTTGATGATAGAGAGCAGGGGAGCAAGATCTCAAGGGGCAGCCTTAGCTGAACAGAAGTCCTTGAATACCAACCTCAGGGATTTCTTTCTGCTTTAGAGTTGTTTATTGTATAAGCGAAGTTCTGCTTGTCCCAAGTGTTCTCACTGTTGTTATCCACCAAGCAGAACACGAGATTCCTTGGCTTTCCAAAGTGCTGCTGTGTATTATGTTTGTAAAGAGAAATGTGACAAGCTAAGTCAAGATATCCAGAGGGAATCAAGCTACTGTCTTCCCTACAACACAAAACTCCACAGAAACTGCTGGGACTTCTGTGCCTGCTGGCAGCCCAGAGATACATTATTTAATATTTCAAATTCTACCTTTTTTTCTGCTTTCTCTAGTGGGCCTGTGTTTCTTTCAATGCTCTGCCAGTTTAGCAGCTCCAGCTGTTGCTGTCACACTCAACAGGGCCTTTGTGAAGCTTAACTATTGTGCCGCCAAACCAACTTTCCCACAGCCCAGAAAAGGAAGTTTGAGATGAGCCTTTCTGTGTTGGTTGATGTTTAGGTTTCAACTGGACAAAGTTCCTGGGTTGACCTGCAACTTATTTCGCTATCAGAGAGAGGGTAAGAATCAGCAAGCTTAGCCCCCTCTAATGCCACAGCTAGGTCACTCACAAAGCTGGTAGCTTATCGAATTGTATGAAATGATCCAAGCTAGTGCGAAACTCCCAATGTATTAAATGTCGGTGCCTGCATTTGCAAAGTCAGGCATCTGAGTTGTGCCTGGTTTGAAGTATGAGGCAGTGGTTCTAGGAAATTGAGCTCAAGGGCGGGAACATCATAACTTTGGAATTATTGGCATTGATATGGCTATTTTCGCCCATTGTGAGGGGAATGTGTTCTTGAAAGCAAGATGAATCTGAAAAGTGCCATGTAATTATGAACTATTGAGGGATTAGAAAAGGTCCTCTCATGCTGGCTTTCTTGCTACTGATTTTTTATTCCCTGTTTTACTTTATGATAGTCTATATGTCAGTCAAATCAAATATAATTGGTGCTGCTTACTATTTGGTGATTTTACTGCTGCTTATACAACATATGCAGATGTTCCTAATGTGCCAATAATGTCAGGATATCACAAATAAGATGCACGCGTAATGGAAACAACACCCGGTACACTCATACATACACACAAGCACATAAGTGTCTGATCGTGAGAATCACAAAATGCTGAACTGGCAGTTTCATTAAACTGTCATAGAAAAGAACTGTATCAAAAGGGGCAAAGTCCACATTTCTACTGACAAAATACCAGAATAGCTTATGTTTTCAAGAATGGAAGGGGGAAGATTAGAAACATAGGAATATAGACACACACACAGACACACACACACACACATACACACATTGTTGTATATGTGAATGTGGGTGTGTATGTGTGTGAAGTTCACACTGACACAGAAGAGGGCTGGGGGGAGAAGCAGTTAATACCAGAGCATGACTTGAACCCCATTCCTCTGACTGCACCATTCCTGGTTTTGTGCAGAAATGTTGTTTCTCTCTGGAAAATCTTTACCACCATCTGTGCCTGGGAAGTCCAGCCCAAGTGCAGCTTTCTCCAAGAAGTCTCCCCTGATTTCATATACCCCCTCCTCAACAGAGATGTCCTATCCCATGACTATGGGATAGGGTGGGAAATCAGTGCTAGGGTGCAGAGGAGTGTGAGAGTGTTGTACCAGCTTACTGTGCCAGCCTGGCACCAATGCAGGTTGCCTAAGATTCATGCAGACGGGCAAGAATGAGTCCTGGAGCCCTCAGTGGCTTTTTAGGCTTTTTATTAGTTTATTAGTTTTTATTAGTTTATTAGGCTCTTTTATTAGTTTTTTATAGTTTCTTTTTATTAGTTTATTAGTTTATTAGTTTATTAGAGAGGCAACCAGGTACAAGGCAGACAATGGGGCTGGGGGGCCTGAAGGCTGGCAGGCCTCCCATCCCCAGCAAATCTTCACCACTCTCTCGGGCTCTCTGGCAGCATCTCGTGGCCGCTCTGCTACACCCTGAACAGTCCTCTGCTCCACGCTCTGTTCTCTGCTGCTTCTGCTTCCTCTGCTTATAAGTCCAGTTTCTGGTCCAGGTGTGCCCATTCATACATGCTCACACCCTACTCCAGGTGCCCCCCATCAGGCGTGCGTGTAGGCCTGCAGAGGTCCATCATTGAGGGGAGGGTGGGAAAAACCTGACAATTCTCTCATTTACCCTACAGAGAGACATTGGGATGGGATCAAATTGGCAGGAAGGATTAAAGGTTTGCACTTGGAACTTGTGCTTTGTGGTCATAAGGCCCACCTCTAGTGATACTTATTGCTAGGCAAGTTGGGAAACAGTGACTCCATCTTAGCCACTCAATTTGTTGGAGAGACAACTGAAGCTCAAAGAGAGAAATGACTTGTCCATGAACACACAATCATTTAATGACAGAACAAAGACTATTATGCAGGTAGCCCACTGTCTTTTTATTACAGTTGCATACCTCTTTAAAATATGTCTCCACAGCAGAACTTGCTACATAACTTGTAGGGTATAGAGTAAACTGGAAACGGGGTCCCCTTGTTCAAAACTTACTAGAAATTTCAGGATGGAAATAACAGATCATCAGACCAAGCACAGAGACCCATGAAGCTGGGCCCGTCCCACGGAGAATGTTGACAGCATCTTTCATGTGCTATGTCATTCTATACATACTTGCCAGATGAATGAATGGATCAAATTAACACCTCTCATCTGCCAGAAATCTTTAAGAGGCCCTAGACAAGTATATTTAGATGGAAACATAACAGGGAAGAGAAGAGAAAATATGTTTGGAACAGGAGGTGTGGGGTTGTCCACATTCGTGTTAGGATATATATATATGATTAGGATATATATATATATGATTCGTGTTAGGATATATATATGATTTTTGCACATGAGTTGAGGTTGCTGTAAGAATTGTCTTGTAAAAGCAATTCCTAAATAGCGAACATGGAGTCTCTGACTGGTAAAAACAATGAGTTTCAGACACTTAGTAAGTTTGGAAGCCAGAGGGCTGGGAGGAAAATGGGAAAAAAATGGCGACCTATGGGACAACTGTATGAATTTAATAAGGAATGGTTTAGGTGCAAAATTAAATCTGAATTTATTAGATATAATCTGCCTGTTGAATTAGTGTTGCTAGCTCCCTTGGTCAAGCTTAGACTTAAGGAGTAATCAAAGCTTTTCTGAATGTCTGGAATCACTGTCTGGAATCCTTGTGCTGCCATCTGACCTCTGCAATTCACAACTGCTTGGGAATAATTTCTGGGTGGTCTATATTAACCCTGAAGGCCATATGCTCTTAATTTATGTTTGTAGAGTTTTCTATTACTATATAGCAAATTATCTCAAACTTAATGGTTTTGTGCCACCTATTTGTTATCTCACAGATTCTGTACATCAAAAGTCCAGGCAAATTATAGCTGGTTTTGCTGAACAGTGTCACGAGACTGAAATCAAGTTGATCTGTAGGCGGTGTTCCCATCTTGAGCTTGGAGTCGTCCTCCAAGCTCATTCAAGTCATTGGCAGATGTGTGTTCCTTGTGATTGTAGGAATAAGGGTTCCATTTCTTCTTCACTGTCACCTCCAGGTCTCTCTCAGCTTCTAGAGGCTGTCCTCAGATCTTAGTTGAATGGCCCTTTCCACAGGCAGTTCCTAAAAAAGATAGCTGCTTTTTTCTAGGCCAGTATGAAAGTATCTGTGTTGCTAAAAATTTCAGATTTTTATTTTTTATTTATTTATTTATTTTTTAAAGATTTATTTTTTATTTATACATACAAGCTGGGGTACAGGCCAGAGGCATGGGTCGGTGAGAGGGTTCACCAGAGCCAGAGCGGGGAGCAGAACAGGCAGATCAGAAATACACTGCTGAGGGGAGCAGCAGGCGAGGCAGGAGAGGTCTGCCGCGCCATGTGGGATTCTCCCCAGCCAGGCGTCGAACTCGCGTCGCCGCTGCCGACAGCTCCACAGCGCAGCGCTTAACCACTGTGCCACCGGGGAGGCCCAAAATTTCAGATTTTTATAGTCATTTAAGGTTTTACCTGATTAGATCAAATTTAACTAGTGTACTCTTTCTGTTAATTCAAACCAGAATTAAGGACCTTAATTTCATCTGCAAAATTCCTTTACCTTTACAATACAACATAACCTAAATCATGAGAAAGATATCATAGTCACACAAGGGATTATATAAGGTGTGTCCATTCTGGCCAGGGTCAGAGAACTTGAAGTCCATCTTAGCATTTACCTACCACAGTGTCTATGAACGAACTTTGGAGACATGTCCAAACATTTTCTAAAGTGTCAGGAAAAATTTGTATAATTGCACATTTTATCTGAGAGAAAATTATCAGCTTTCATCAAAGGAAGTCCATGACCCAGATGTCATTAAGAACCACTGGGGGACCAAATAACATGCATTGATAAGGAGTGATCTAAAACCAAATGCCTATTTCTCAAAGATTTTTTGCCAGCATCTCTTCAGGGAACCAAATCATTACAGTGTGGTGTTTGTTAAGGTGAAACAGGAGATGGCCCAGTTTTCATTTAAAACATATTTTACTGTGCAATTTTGTTGGAAGCCACTGACTAATGGACATTTAAAACAGATTTTGTTATTTGTATGTTTTTGTTTGTCTTTAAATTTACCACTGAAAGAGCATCTATTGCTCTGTTTCATTTGTCTGTGTCTCTACTTCCCTTTTCCATCTGGCTAGTTAGCTAGCTTGACCTATGGCAAGGAGTAGTGAGTTAGATTTTACTGTCCACATTAGATATTAGCTGGGAAAGGCAATCACCAGTGCTGAATGCATTATATTATATCCTATTGTTTTCTAAATTATTTCATGTGTAACTTGGGAATTTCTGGGTAGGTTTGCAAGTAACTCAAGGGCAGGCATCAAGTCCTGTGCTGTAAGCTATTTGACATGATGTGGAGTAAATTAGTTTTTAATAAATAGTAAATTTACCTCGATTCAACAAATAATTTCGAGAAGGCAATATGTGCAGGAACTGTAACAAAGACTACAACAAAATTCTGCTCAAGTGGACCATCTAAGGAGTATAATATAATAACAGCCCAGAGATTGTAATATGATGCAAGGTTAGTACAATGCCAAAAGAGATATGAGCTAATTGTTGAGTCTATCAAATGTCACATTTCATGGTGGGGGACAGGGACTGCACTGGGTACTGAATCTGCAGAAAGGCAAAGCAGCCAAGGTGAAATTTGCAATGAGAAATAGAAATGGAATGCAGAGGGAGAAAGCTTTTCAGATGTAAATAGGGATAAAGAAACAAGAAAAAGATATTTTAGTGAATAATAGATGCCTTTTGTGTGTCTCATGTGTGACCCATACTACTGGTTTTTGTTTCTTGTTTTCCTGACTGTATTCCTTTATACCTTCTCTACGTAAATGCAAATACATACTATGGCCCAGTTAAATGTCAGCATCTCCATGAAACTTTTCTGTTCACTCAGGCTAGAAAGAATCTCTCTCTGAAATCCCAGACTGTGTTATCTACATCTCTCTCATGTCACTTTCTACTCTTTAGCATAGCTTATGTATATGTATGTTGCATATTCCCTACTGCCACTCATTTTTAAAACCCCCTTAATTTATTTTGTGCTTTCCTTTGAAAAAGTAATTTTAATATTATTCTCTTGACTGCAAATGCACAATGACTAAATAATGTCAAACATTTTTATATACTTATTGACCATTTCTAATATGTTCTTTGAAGAAATGTCTGTTCAGATCTTTGGCCATTTTTCACTGGATTGTATTTTTTAAGTACAATATCACATGTTAATATACATGTTTATTTGCTTATTTAACTTTTATTAATTTTTTATTCAATTATATTTACTTCTCCCTTATTTGAGTGTGGATTGCCTTCATTAAAATTAGATTGTCTTTTTATTCTTTGTTTTTTAAGAGTTCTTATATATTATGGATAAGTTTCTTTATCAGATATGTAATTTACACATTATTTTCTCCCAATCTGTGACTTATCTTTATTTTTTATGAAGACTTTTGAAATACAATTTAAAAAATTGCCGTTGTCCAGTTGACCTATTTTTTTATTTTTTCACTTCTGCTTCTGGTGTCATATATAAGGAATCTTTGCCTACCCCAAGATCACAAAGATTTACTCCAATGCTCTCTTCTAAGACAGTTCTAGCTCTTAATATTTATATCTGTGGTCTGCTTTGGGTGATTGGGTATGGGGTAAGGTAGAGATTGAAATTAATCTTTTTTATTACCCCAATTACATTTTTTAAGAGATTATACTTTCCTCACTCAAAAGCTTTTTCACCTTTGTCAAAAAATTAAAATATATTGTTAAAGGGTGATTTTGCAGGACTTACATTTCAGGTGATTTTAAATGACCAATACCTTATTGAAAAAAATGATCTACTGACCATGAGAATAAGGACTCAATCTTGTTCCGTGTATCTGTCGCTATATATCTATATATCTATTGATCTATATATTTATCCTTAGGAAAGTATAAGTCCTCTGATTTTGTTCTTGTTTTACAAGATTTTTCTGACTATTCAAATTATTTGTTTTTCCATATAAATTTTAGGATTAACTTGACATTCTATTAAAAAATATTACTGGGATTTTGATAGAGAATGTGTTTAACTTATTGATTAATTGGAGGATAATCGTGTTCTTAATAAAACTGAGTTTTCAATCCATGGACCGCAAGTGCCTCTCCTTTTATTTAAATTTTCTTTAATAACATATTTTTCAAATGAGTATATAAATGTGCATAAATGAAATATTTCCTTCTGTAAAATATGGAGATTTCCAATTTTGACCTGGCAAAGGCTGTGTGTATAAGAAAAGACAATGTTGGATGGGAGTCAAATACAAATTGTATTGTCTAGCATTTTTTGAGGATATAACCAAAGTTGAGTGATTGTTTTGTTGTATATATTCGTGAATGCATGAATGAATGAGAGATGGGAGAACGTTGGATGGAAACATCATTTACTGTCCGACAGTTTAAGGAAAGTTTGCCAAGCTCACCGTTGAGTCCTCAAGCCAAAGTCAGCCAACAGATATTTTCTGTCTCCCAGGAATTAAACCTGCCTTAGTATCCCTGCCATGTTCAGTGAGAGATTAGCAGAAGCCAGTGGAACACATGGTCTCATCACCAGTGTGATGACCAATTTCAGCACAGATGAGCTATAAGTCTTGGTCAATTGCATCCCTTCTAGATGGTCTCTTAGGTCTCTGAGGTATATTCTCATAGTTACCACAATATATTACCAAACAATTATTTTCTCCCTTTCCAGGAGAACGTCAAAAGAAGGATCTGATTACTCTGGCTTAGAATCAGCTTTACTTGCTGTACACTGTTATTGTATCACTAATACTAGGCAATATAGATTCTCCTCTGTTTACAATGTCATTGTGTTAATGTGCTTGACTTAGTCGTCATGGTTGTTCGTGGAGAAGTAGCAAGGAATACGTGACTGTATTTTAACAACATTGATGATTTAAGATCTAACAGTAGGCTATGCCCAGGAACTATTCAGATAAATTATATGTGGGATGCCTTCTATATACCTGTGTGCCTCTTGTGTTTGCAGTGAGAATACATGGACTAGGAAATCCATAGCTGATGTGGGAGGGTTTTAATTCAGAGGAGATGAATTTTATACCTCTTGAAACGAATGTTCAGGAAGAGCTAGTTTAAGGAAGTAAATGAGCGGCAAGGTTTTGGAAACATGTAGGTTGGTAGGGAAAAGGTATTCCCTGTAGTGGACACTTAAGTGATATCTCATCTTCTGTATATGAGAATTATACATTTATATCAGCAAACTTTGGGAAAGCATCCTTTTTCAGCTATGTTTTCGTATCTCTCAAAATCCTTCTGTCACAAGTGACTTACTAATGGTCCTCATGCTATCATGTGACTTCGAGCTTCTTTCTATCTTGATGACTTTTGAACCTCCAGCAAAGCAAGAGATGAGTTATGAAGTGGAATGTTTTTAAATTATGACAGTAGGAAAAAATATATCAGTACTACAGGAACACTCTCTGGGGCAAAGAATTTAGTTTAATTTCAAAAGGACCAGGTTTATCTGGTCCTTTTGTCAAATTGTTTTCTGAACCTAGGAGGGAGTGTAACAGGCCCCAGATTGCACCATATTCTCTAGAACAACCATTAAGGTTTCAAAAAGTAAATTAGTCTTTTTTTTTTTTGGAAGCTATGAAGTACTTTCAAAAAGTAAATTGGTCTTTTTTTTTGGGGGGGAGGGGAAAGCTATGAAGTACCTCACCATTTTTAAAGTAAGATTATGTTCCACTTTGTATTATCTCAACTGTTCTGATTCTGTTTTAGTTGAGTAGCTTAATTCTGATGGCTCTGACTCATCTTAATATATTTACATCAACATATAGATTGTGTTAAGTGAAAAAGTACTTAAAATGGAGGAGATATTTTAACTTGTTGTGTGTCTACCATACCAGTGGATGTAGTGAGGATACTAACGTTTCTGATTCCTTCTTGATTTGTATCTTCTAGCTTCATTTTGGCCTTGGCATGACCTTTTACAAACAGCCAAATCCTATAAAATTTTGCGAAATCCTACAGAATTCAGCTGAATATTTAGATGGCTAATTATGACTAAATTATTGGGTAGTGTTTATCACGAGCTCTGTTCCTGGCACGTCACTGCTGCCATAGTAATAACTATTTTTCTTTGTTGATTGGCTATATGATTGGTGATTAAAAAAAAAATGAATATGGCTTCTCATTCCAAGCTCATTCATCAACAGAATTGCTGTATTGTTGAAATGACTCAAGGCCTGGAAGTGTTGACTTGTGCCCATTTGTTGCTTCAAGTGACTTGTAATTAAAATGTTCTCATGATGTATAATATTAGGCATATATTATTAGAAAATGAGAACTGGGAAGAACCTTAGAGATCATCTGATCCAACCTCTTCCACCCCCCACATTAAACCAGGCAGGCAGCTTTTGAGTGACCCAAGTAACAAGCAAGTAAATTGGGGCAGAATGCCATTGGTCCTGAATTTATATCTTTGACTCCTATTCCAGTGCTCATTCTACTACCTTTTCAGTTATTCCTTATTCAGATAATTCTTAGCGTCTGTTTAGAACTGGTGGGACCCCTTCTGCCTAAATATGTGGCAGTTAGGGCCAGGTCAACCCAAGATGTGCTAGGTGGGTACACGCTTTGATATATTTTTAAGCTGCCTTTATATGCCAGGTTTTCTGCTCACAGAAAAACCCTCTCTTCACACTAATATGATTATATAGCAGTTAGGAAGGCAGGAATTCGAGAAGATCAGAGATGAAATGTATAAATGCTGTTGATACCTCTGCTCCATCTCTCTTCTGATTCTACATCTGGAAAACCAATTGTTACCACTGGTATAGCACTAGAGTTTCAATACAAGGTGTTAAAAAATGAAATTTACCACCTTGTCAATAAAATATGCTACCTTTTACATTTCCTGTCATGATGAATGTCACCACTATCTATACTCCAAGTATCATCTATCTGTATACCAAGTATCACCACCTATCTATATACCAAGGAAGACCTGGAATCATAATCAACCCTTTTCTCAGTGTTCTCTTAAACCTGAAACAAAATTGATTATTTAGTGTGGTCAATTTGCCTCACATCTCTCTCTCTTGAATGTATCTTGCTTTCCATTTTTACCATCCTAGTTCAGAGTAGTCATTAAAATTTTTTTAGTGAATCTTGCATGAGTTATAATTGCCTTTTGTTCTAACATTCTGCCACTAGGCTTCCTCTTTTCTAAAGCATCATTAACAGTGCAGCCATAAATATCTTTCACTTATACAAATCTGGTCATGTTTTAAGCCTTTTGCTGACCTGCCAGTGGCACAACCTCCTTGAAAAACAGGACTAATAATAGTAGGTACGTAAAGGTTTGTAATAGTAATTAAATAATTTGTTGTATATAAAATGTTTAGAGTAGTACCTGGCACAGTGTAATCACTATATAGGTATTAGCTGCTATTATGATTATTAGTCAAAACTTTACAATATAAAACCTCGGCCTACCTTTCTAGTGAAAACAATATCCAATCCTTTCTTAGAACATACAAATCATATTATAGTTTATGCATATTCCCTCATACTCTTTAATCTGCATGGAATATACTTTACTTTTGTGCCTGGAAAAATCCCACTTTTTCCCCCTTGGGTTGGTTCATGACCTTCAAGCCTTCTTTTTCACAATATTTTTTCTCATAGAAATCAGTGCTACTGTGTGTCCATTATATGTATTTTTTATTGAAGATGATATCCTTGATGACATTATATATTAACTTTTCAGAATTTATGGATACCTTGTATTATTATCCCCACTTTATAGATGAGGAATCTAGGGCAAGTTAACTTGTCCAAGGGCCCAGGCTAGCATGTAGCAGTCAGTTTTATTTAGAATTTGACTGACTAGCTCAGAGGGTCAGTGCTTTACACTGTCATGAATGATGCTTATCACACCACAAACTCCCTTGGGCAGTACACCCCGAATACGTACACACAGCTCCAGGAGGGCACTCTCCTCTTACATTAAAGTAAACATTGAATACCATGATTTATGCCAGGCTTGGTTATCAGCTATGGCTCTCCTTGACACTTAATGATATTGATAAGATCGACTTGAATCTCTTCTCCCTGACTTACAGAAATTCGTTATTTTCTCTGCTGTATTACCAAGACCTCCACAGAGACTTACCTTGACCCATTCTCTCTCTCCCCTCCCTCTTTACCTCATAAACCTCATTTCATTTAGTGCTGGATCGTTTTTATAGGCATTTTGTTTCAAGTCATCCCCTATGTAATTGTCCAGCATTTGTCTATCATTCTCACTTGCTTTAACACATGTAATTCCCCTGAATTCTATCCATTAATGGTAACTTTTCATCTTTCCTTATGACTGAATAATATTCTGTTGTGTAGATATACCACATTTCTTATTTCATTATTCCAGACTTCTTTTTAATGGCAAAATTCACCTGTATCCCTTGCTTACATGTTGAGATATATCTATGAAATGAGATCATCTAATGCTGGAAGCTTATATATTCCATTTGATAAATGCATAATATTGTCCAAATGGAATGGATGGCAACATTTCAGATTTTATTCCCATGAATATTTGAACCCAAGTAACCAAATCTCTCCCAGACGGTGAAGTGAACAGCTAATTTTTATAAACAGAAGAGCAGATGGTCTCCTCATTTATCCAGGCTCAGTGGAAAAGGAGCTTTTTGTGACCTTCAAACAGACACTGACGAGGGAAAAATGATTTTTGGTCAGTCTGTTTATATTTAGTGTTTTAAAGTACTACTGCTTGGTGTTTTTCTTATGTTCCTTTGAAATAATTAAAATCAATTAAAATTACAGCTATAAGTTGCTTTGCAAAATATATCTATTGTGGAAGAGACATAGTTCAGTGGAATTACTTAAAGGTATTTTAACTTTATTAAACATGTTTAAAATTTAAAGGAAACTGAAGATGAATCCTACCAGGACACATCTCCTACCTTCATGTTCCTTTAAATGTGAACACTGACCTCCTGCCATTAGCATCCCTTGCAGGTGCCTATTAAACTTTCAAACTCATCAACAGTACCCCAAACATATGAAGCAGGATCTCTGGGAGCAGATCCAAAAGTTTTGGTTTTTAGCACACCCTCTCCCAACTAATGCAGATGCACATAATGTTTGAGGACCACTGAACTCAGACTTCGATTTGGTTCATCTGCACTTGCTGCTGGTCTCCAACATGAACTGTCTGCTACAATTTATTTACTTGCTATGGTGATTCTTTGAACTTGCGTTTCTCCTGTCTGTCTACCTAAATTTGCTTATGTTGCTGCTTCTTTTACCCACTCTCTTTCTTGCCATTGTCTCTTTTTCTGTCTTTAACCATTTTATTTGCTTTTCAAATATTCTCTTCTTAAGGATGATTTCTCATCACTCTGCTATTAGGACCAATCTCTGTGTCCTGCTAAATATATAGGGTGAACCATTCATGAAATCTTGCACATATTGACAAGAGCTCCTGATATTATGAATTATCATCTTAGTCTTATCTCCTAGGGTGAACTTCAGTGTTTTATTCACCACTCAAATCTTGCATGTGCCTGTGTGTGCACACACAAACCATCCTTCGCACTGTGTAAACAAGCAACAAACTTGAAAATTAGTTTATCATGAGAAAAAGTGAGTACATGTTTATAGAAGGTTTTTTGTAAAGTGAACTACTGGCATAATCCAACAGGGTATTAGGATGCTAGGGTGAATTCTTCAAGGTCTGACTTAATGCTGCTTGGTATAGCAAAGTCTATAATCTTCTTGAGCTGGGTCTGCTTGGTCTGCCTTTCGGTTCAAAACCATTATTCCTCGGGCCCCTGTATTTCAAGAGAGCCTGTGTTGTTTCTCTGCTTGGTTACCTTATGTGGATATCTCTGTCAGGAACATGGACCTTAATGCCCTTTTCCCTAATCTTGGACGCTTGCAATAATCCAAATTCACTGTACTAGAATTGTTCAGGAGGTATGGCAGATCCCTTCCCCAAACAGGTAGGTATATGAATGTATATAAAAAGGTTTTTTCTGGGCCTCCCTAGTGGCGCAACAGGTTAAGCACAGCACTATGAAGCTATCGAGAGCCACTGCAGCACGAGTTCGATACCCAGCCAGGGAGATTCCCACATGGCACAGTAGACCTCTTCTGCCTCACCCGCTGCTCCCCTCAGCAGTGTACTTCAGTCGATCTGCCTGTTCTGCTCCCCACTCTGTCTCTGGTGAATCCTTTTACCACCCCCACATCTCTGGCCTACACCCCAGCTTGTATGCATAAATAAAAAAAATCTTTAAAAAAATGTTTATTCTGCCAACTCTTGAGTACGATAACTTGGAGCTGACTGGTGCCACAGTATGACACAGAGCTATGTCACCCTGAGATCGTCTCAGTAGATATCTCTGAAATGAAGGAAAAAGAGGGTGCTTACTTGCAGTACTTTCTTCTGGCAGCCACAACATTATTTTAGTGCTCAGCTCCTGGCTTAATTGTGAAACCTAGGGACAGAACCATGGTATTGAGCCAGGACACTGTTCAGGCCGAGAACATAGATTTTAAATTAATGTCTGAGGTGTCCAAGCATGTGAGAGCGCAGGCAAATACATATAAAACCCATTATACCAGATACAAAAACTTAGATGGAAATCTTTCCAGTTGACTACCTCAAATAGTTGAATCCATTTTTAATAAGTGTTGTGCTGTTTGGGGAAACTCGCCCTTGAGTTAGGCCTAGAAAGGATAGATTGTGGCAAAGGGGCTGAACAGAGGATTCCCTGGACAGCAAAAACTGAGTTTGAGTCTAGCAAACCTTTTACAATGAGAACTCTGGTCTCATTACACAACAGCGGAAACCATGGGTGGAAGAAGTTAATGTCCTTAGTTTCTTTCAGGAGACATCTGTTTGCTGTAACACAGAAGAATGTTTGCCAATAAAAGTGCACGCCAGAGGAGTATGGTTATTGGTTGAGATTAAATGTTTCTCATTTAGCACTTTCATGGTTATTATGAAGAAAATTTCTGCTGCCTTTCACATCCATGAAACTGACTGAAACCGACTGAGTTATAGTACTGGTGAATAGCCACTTAGAAAATACAAGTGATCAGAGAGCCATTCAGCTCAAGAAAATGATCATCATCCAAGCAGGAGGTGTGTTGAGGCTTATAGAATTGATCAGATAAAGTCGCAAAATGATAGCATCACTTACTTCCACACTGCTGAGTCGTAATTGAGATGTCCAGTTGCTAGTGGAAGCTGAGATGCTCTTGTCTTTCTGAAAAGGATTCAGATATGGCCTGATTTTCTTGCGTTCACTGCCTTTGGTCTTTTCAAAACATTATTCATTCAGTCACTCAATAAATCTCTACCATATGCCTACTATGTGCCAAACATTTTGACAATCTTTCAAGGCTATGCTATTGCTTACAAATTTCTCCTACTTTGGATTCAGTGATACTACATAATCCTGGTTCTCCTTCCTTCTTTACAGGTGCAGCTATCTCCCTGTCTAACTGCTTCCCAAGATGTCCTTGGTTCTTTTTTTTGTTTTACCCGCATAACTTATTATGGGTAACATTCCACATTCCACATGACTTCTAAAATCTGCATATCTACCTCTGACTTGTCTCCTGAATTGCAGATAGGATGATCCGCAGCTGTCCTCCAGGCAAGGCCATCATGGTTATTCTCTCTGCTAGCATAGAATGGGCTAGAATGGGCTACAGTGGAGCATGTGGCTTAGTCCATGTTCATGCCAGTATCGTAACCAGAAGTACTTAGATGCTCTCTGCTGTTGAAGAGGTCAGCCTGCAAACAGCTTGAAGGGAAAGACCATCTCTTCTTTATCAGGCACAGCACCTAGAGTAGTGCAACAAACATAGAAGCTATTCCTAAGGTCTTTTAGATGGATTACCTGGCACCAAATCTAAAGATTGACTGCTTTTCATTGGAGTCAGGACCTTTGTCTAGGCTAAGGCACAGCTTATTTCTGCTTTCTACTTAGTGCTCTTCCACTATGCCCTTCTCCCCTGAGCCTGTAGTGGACTGTCATTTTTTGAAGGTACTTGTTAGTTCCCATCATCATAGCATTGCAGTTAGACTGGTATGATGATAAAGCCAAGGGGAGCCAGGCTGCAAATGCTGCTCCAGCTGAGCACAGCAATACTGCATTAGAAAAGAGTTAGCCTTCTGAAGGATGACCTTTTCCATTGTTGTTGTTTATTTCTCACCCAGCGTCTCTCACTGCCTCCACCTTCACCTATAACTGAGTATCAGAAGCAGTTGAGCCATCTATTCATTTAGAACAGCAGCACTGCAGACTGTTTGACATGTCTCCCTACTGGGGCTTGTAATAGTATTGAGCCGACTGCCAGGAGAGCTTCCAGTTGTTTGACACAGAAGGATATTATTTTTGATGGTTTCTCTTGGATGCTCTATTCTGTCATCTGTCGTGTTCATTTCTTATTGGAAAATCTAGGAATTCCTCAAAGCATATAGAGAATCATTTATTAATAAAGCCTCCAAATTAACAGATGGTCTCAGATTTTAGCTGTTGGAACTCTCTCACCAGATAGATTTTCAGAATCTCATAATTAATAGTGTGTGGAACATTTGGAAAGCAATTGAAGGTGGTAGATGTTAGGGAAGTTAGGGAGATGTACGGTAAGTGTATGCATGAGGATAAGGGGAGAAGCATTTAAAAAAAAAAAACAAAATTCCTAGTATTTCTAATTATATTATCCAATGCTACCCCTGTGCTGACACCAGGTCAGGCGCAAAGCAGGTATGTCATCTCAGAAACTACTTGCCTGCACAGAAGTTCAAAGGAAACCTGCTATGGAGGCTTTGAATTAGAATTAAGAAAAGCAAAGGCAGATAGCTATCATGCAAAATGGGTGGAGAATACATGTACAGCAAAATCCAGGTCTTCATTATTTCACGTTTTTAACTAAAGTGTGTAAGTATATACTTAGAGTGGAATAACAAGGGTAGGAACAAGGAAGCAGTTCGCTCTGGGTATAGAGAGTAGAGTACAAGCCTTGCTTGTACTGAGGTAGAAACAATTACCCGTTCGACTAGAAGTCGCCCTATATTTTATAATCACCATGTGTCAGCAAATCTAATGAATGCCAATAAGAGAAAATCGCCATGTTGACAGAGACTACTACCTAGCAGTCTCTCATCTCCTAACTGAATCCTGGTACACAGAGGAGAGCCAGAGAGAGGAACTGTACCTTACACTGGAATGCCCCAGGTTTAATCCTTGGCTTTGCCTTACTTTCTGTCTGTATTTACTCCTTAAGGAATTTTTATATGCTAAAGATTCTCAAATTAATATCTCTACATTTCACCGCTGCCAACTCCTATATGGATATGTCTAATTAACATCTCAAATGTAACATTTCTAAAATCAATTTCTTGATATTCCTCAAACTACCAGTCTCCCTCTTTTACTTCTAGTATCAAAGGGCTCCTTACATTCTCGCTTCTTCCATCCTAGTTCTGAGCCACTATCCTCGTTTATCTGATACACTGCAAAGGCCTCCTGACTGACCTCCCTGATTTAGCAAGGATAAAACTGAGGTCCCTATAATGGCCCCCAAGATGATCATATTTAGTATCCTGATGCCTCTGTGATTTCATCTCCTTTTTCATTCCATTCACTCAGCCACACTGGCCACTTTACTGTGTTTTGTTTTGTTTTGTTTTGTTTTTAACACGGCATACCCCAGCCTGCTAGCCTGGTGGGGTGTTTTTTCTGCCTGCAATAATTTCCCACCCCCTCTTCTCCTTTGGGTCTTTAATTCAGTATCACCTTCTAAGAGAGGCCTGTCCTGACGTGCCTGTTTAATGTGCAGGTTGCACCTCCTCTCTACTCCTACCACTTAATATTCTCTTTTACTTACCTTGGTCTTGGTTTTTCTTTTCTCCATGTCATTTGTTCCTTTGTAACATCATGAACTTATTAACTTTCTTACTGTTGTCGTCCCTCACTAGAATATAAGAATGGATTTTTGTCTGTTTTGTTTATACAGATATTCTCAGTGCCTAGAATAGTTCCTGCATGGTATATAGTATGTGATGAATAAATTATCATTGAATGAATAAATGACTTTTATTTAACTACACCTATCTTATTGCTTAGAAAAGGAACTAAACTGATAAGTGATAGAGGGATTCAGGTATGTGGCAAGTATTACATTCAAGTCTTCATTTCATTTTGAATTTCGTGTTTGGTATGAGCTAATAGTCTAGTCTCATTCTTTTGGATGCGGATGTCTAATTTTCCAAACACTAGTTGTTGAACAGACTTATATAGAAATAATCAGAAGTGAAAGAGGTAAACTTACAACAGATACTACAGAAATACTAAATTTCCTAAGAGGATACTATGACCATCTATATGCAAACAAACTAGAAAACCTAGTAGAGATGGAAAAACTTTTAGAGTTATACAACTTTCCTGGGATGAAGTAGCTTGAACAGAACAATTCAAAACACAGAAATTGAGTCATCCAAAATGCTTCCTAAGAAAAAGCTAGGATCAGGTGTCTTCACTAGTGAATTCTACCAAAAATTCAAAGAAGATGTAATGCCTACCCTTTTCAAATGCTTCAGATAATTCGAAGAGAGTAGAAAGCTGTTCAACTCATTTTACAGGGCCACTGTTACATTCATCTCAAAACCAATCATGGGCAGCACACACATACTGCCCCACACACACACGACAAATATCTATATCTATAATGAACATAGATGCAAAAATTCTTAACAAAATCTTGGCAAATCAAATCCACCAATATATTTTTTAATATATATATTTTTATTTATATCTTTTTTAATATATATTTTTATTGTTATTTATATTGTTTATATTTTGTATTCCCCTTGGGTAACCCACCACCAATTCACCCGTGATCCATCTCCGTGGTCCCTTGTGTTCTTTTCTACTCCATTTTGTATTTATATCTTTTACACTATTGTGTATTCCCCATAGGTTTCCCACCACCAATTCACCCATGAACCCTCTCCATAGTCCCTTGTGCTCTTTTCTCCCCCATTTTGAAACCTTATCCTCCCCCTCCCTCACTGAATGTCTTGCATTTCTGATTGCCTGCTAGTTTTTGTTTTTGCTTTGTTGTTGTTGTTGTTGTTGTTGTTGTTATTTTCTCCTCCCTGTCTCTTGTTTGGGTCCCCTATATTCCTCCTGTAAGTGAAACCATTCAATATTTTTCTCTTTCCTTCTGGATGATTTTGCTGAGCATGATTCCTTCTAGCTCCATCCATGTTACTGCTAATTACATGTCTTTATCTTTTTTGATTGCTGAATAGTATTCCATTGTGTATATGTACCACATCTTCTTGATCCAGTTATCTGTTTTTGGGCATCTGGATTGTTTCCATATCTTACCTATTGTAAACAACGCTGCAGTAAACATAAGGGGCGCATGTGTCTTTCTGGTCAAATTCACCAACATATTAAGAGTATCATTCACCTTGACCAAATGGGTTTCACTCTAGGGATGCAAGGTTGGATTAACACACATAATTCAATGTGGTGGCTTTCATCACCTCAACAAAAATAAAGATGAAAATCTTGCTTATTTCAATAGATGCTTAAAAAAACACATGATATGTTTCGACACCCATTCCTATAAAAAATCTCAATAAAATGGAAACAAAAGGAATATATCTCAATGTAATAAAGGCCATTTATGACAAATCCACAGCAAACATCATACTTAATACTGAATCACTGAAGGCATTTCAGCAACATGACAAGGATGCCTACTATTCCGTTGTTCCACATATTATTGGAAATCCTAGCCAGAACAAACAGGCAAGAAAAAGGAATCCATGTTGGAAAAGAGGAAGTAAAACAATCAGTATTGGCAGATGATATGATAATGTACATAGAAAATCCAAAAGACTCTACCAAAAACTACTATAATCAATATAAATATAGTAAAGCATCAGGATACAAAAGGAATGCATAAAAATATGTTGTGCTTCTATGTGCAAATAATGTATTAGAAGAAAAATTAGGAAAACAATGCCATTTAAAATAGCACCAAATAGAAGAAATGTCCTGGAATAAACTTATTAATGGAGGGGAAACATCTTTATACTGAGAACTATGCAAGTCACTGTCAATAGAAATAAGACACCAAAAAATGGAATGATATACTGTGTTTATGAGTTAAAAGAATAGATACTGTTAAAATGGCAGTATTAACCCAAAGCAATTCACAGACTCAATGTAATACCTATCAAAATTGCAGTGACATTTTGAAGGAGATAGAACAAACATGTATAAAATTTGTATGGAATCACAAAAGACACTGAATGATGAAAGCAATGCTGAGAGAAAAGTGAAATGGAGGTATACACAATCTGACTTCAAGCTTTCACTGACACAGTGAGAGTAATCAAAATTGTATGGTATTAGAACCAAAACAGAAGCACAAACCAATGCAACAGTGAAGGCAGCTGATAAATAAATCCACACAAATATGGACAGTTAATCTTTGACAAAGTTAGCATGACCATACAATGGAGGATAGCCTGTTATGCAAATGGTGTTGGGAAACTTGGACAGCCTCATGCAAAAACAATCAATACTAGATCAATACTTAACTCCAAACACAAAAAATTACTTCAAAATAGATTAAACTTGGATATAAGTCCTGAAACCATAAAATACACATTAGAAAACGGGGGATACACTCCTGAACATCAAATATAGAGCTGTATTTGGGAACATAATTCCAATGGCAGAGGAAACAAAATTTAAAAATAAACAAATGGGAGTACATCAAACTAAAAAGCTTTTTTACTGCAAAAGAAACCACTACAAAACAAATGGGTAGCCTTTGGACTGGGAGAAGCTATTTGTACATTACATGTCCAACAAGGGGTTAATTTCCAAAATATATAACAGACTCGTTCTAATCAATAACAATAAATCAAAGAACCCAATCAAAATTGGACAAAATATCTGAAAACAGTCTTGTCCAAAGAACCCATATAGATACCCTACTGGCATATGAAAAATTACAGTATCACTAACAATTCAAAACCTCACTGAGATATCACATCAACCCTGTGAGAAAAGGTCCATATCAAAATTACTGGAAACAACAAATGTTGGCAAGGATGAGGAGAAAAAGGAACTCTCATTCACTTGGTGGGATTTTCTGAGGAAAATTCTCAGCTTCTATGAAAAATGTATGGAGATTCCTCAAAAATCTCTAGATGGAAATGCCCTATGACCCAGCAATAGTGCATATAGCTATTAACCCACAGAATGTGAGCACACTAATAGGAAAAGATTTAAGCACTTCATGTTTATGTTCACAGAAACATTATTTACAATAGCCAGGTCATGTAGCGAACCTAAGTACCCATCAATAGATGACTGGATAAAGACATTATGGAATATATGCGTTGGAATTCTATTCAATGATTATAAAAGATGAACTAGCACCTTTGTGGACAAAATAGATGCATCTTGAGGTGATTATGCTGAGTGAAATAAGTCAGAAAGTGAAAGGCAGTCACTGCATGATTGCACTCATTTGGAGAATACAAATAACCAAAAAAAACACATTGGCAAACAAACAGCAATAATAATTCTTAGATTCTATGAAAAATATCCTGGTTACCAGTGTAGAAGAGTAAAAGGGGTGGGTGGGTGGGAGAGGGTCAGGGGAGGGGAGCTGGTAGAGTTGTTGCCCTGGAGAGGTCGTGGAAGGTGAGGGAAGCATGTAATGTACGAGTTTTGGAACCGTACTCAAAAAAGTGTAAAGTTGTGTAAATATTTGGCCTATCAAATGAGGGAAAAAAGATTTATTTCCATCTCACAGAAAAAGAATGTAAGTCATTTCCTAGAGGCACGTAATGAATTATTTCATTACAAACATTTGTAATTATCTGTTCTATTTCTTTTCCATCATTACCTATGATATTTCTTTCCAAATTTTCCTTACAACTTTCACGAGGAAATGCTGTTGATGCTTTTAGCCACATCTAGTGCAGCTGCCCCCAAAGCCTTCTGTTGAGGAGAGGGAGAGCTCACTGGCTAGTTTCATAGGGCAGAGGAGAATGGGATGAGATATATATATATTCTCACAAGAAACTTGGTCCTTTCTGATTTAACCATCAATGAACCATATAAGCCAGCTATATTTATGAATCTGAACTAATGGTCAAAACACACAGGATATTACATTGTGACAAAATGTTGAAAATATCAATTCTGTAATAAGATTAAACTTGTTTCTTATTTATTTAATCTCAATTAAGGCACAGCAGGGCATGTATTGATTTATTTAAAGAGAAACAAGAAGAAGCATGTTGCAATTAAATTGAACTTTTAAGGCAGGAGGCCCTGGCAATTTGGTCTGACACCTTATTACTCTGAGGGATAAATTTTGAAAATTCCTATTCCGCAATAAGGAAGACCTCATTTCTATCTATACAAGGTCTCATACATCATATTTTATCTTAAAAAGAAAACAGGAAAGTGCAGCAATTGGTTGCATACTGAAACCTAGCAATAGATCTCACATAGCTACTCTGATGGGAAAAAAAAAATGAGAGATCCTCTAAAATAGAAAGGTTGGTAGGGTAGCTAAGTTGAAGAGCCATAGTCCTTGGAAGGCCAATTTATCCTCAGAAAATCATTAGACATAGCTAGTGAATTTCTGACTTTCTATCAAACAAGGCAAGGCTAGCTTTATATGTAGGTGATAGGTTCTTTGTGTTTTTTATGTCTTTGCAGTGGAAAACAATTAATTAGAAAAGCTATATTGCAAACATTTATAAAATATGGAATTAGTTTTAAAAGATAGTTTCCAGTGCCACTATTCTTATAAAATTATGTTTAGTATTTTAGTGTATTTCACTTTTGTCTTTTTACCTATCCATAAAGGTTACATAGTTGCAGTTACACTTTTCATACACTATTATATGCTGCTTTTAAAAAAATATGCTATTATAAACATTTCCCAAAATACTACAAAATTCTCAAAGTAATAATTTTAATGACTATAGAATTATTGAATAAATGTACTATACTGGGCTTTGAATTATTTTCAGTTTGGGCCATTGTAAATTACTATTTGGTGGGCATGCATCTATCTCATTATTTTTCCATAATTGACTACTTTTCTCTAGCGTAGACACCCACAAGTCAAATTGTTGGGCAGAGGATATAACTCTTTTATGAAGTGATACTACATTTTGATTTTGTCTTTGCAAAAGATGTGTTTGTGTGTGTGTATTTGTATTTGTGTATGTGTGTGTCTGGAAAGATAACAGTGATTCTACTGGTGGGTTTGGAAGTAACAGATTTCTTCCTTTTTTACTTTTTGTTTTTGTCAAAATTTTCTGCAATGAATATGTAATATTTTTAAAGAAACCATAATAGTACAAAGACAGTCAAGTGGTGCCTTCACTAGAGCACAGGCTCCGGGGACACTGCCTAGGTTTGACTTTCTGCTGGGCTTTCTGCCATCTTAGGGAAGTAACTTAACCTCTCTAGCTCAGCTTTCTTGTTTGTAAATAGGGTTAACAGTGGTGCATAGCTAATAAAACTCTTGACCTCAGGTCTGTGTTTTGAGGATGAATGAGTTAATCTGTGGATTCCTATGAACTGGCTATTCACTGGCCACTCATGGGCAACTGTGATCTCTTTGCTATCTACAAATCAGAGCAGAGCATTCCTGGACTGCCTATGGAGTATAGCCCGTATCATGAGTCAGGCCCAGGAATGCCCAGGCTGCTGTCGATCTGATTACATGACTATCTCCGTGGTGGTCTCGGGCTATCTCTGCATGTGATAACATGGAACTTTGCTGATGCAAATGTCTTCTGACGTATGGTCATGATGTCCCACTTCTCTGTTCCTTGTATAACTTTGTCCGCCATTCCAATCCTACCCTCCAGACCTTATTCCTCATTGCATTGTCACATGATCAGCTTTTCCTGGCCTGTGTGCTTTCAATAAATGGCACAAGAACTTCTGCTCAAGTAGCAGAGTCTTGCCTTGCAAACCTGCTCCAGATCTGCTGTGTCCCTCATAGAGTTCCCCCTGCAAAGTGCAACAAAGTTCCTATCGCAACATTAATACATGTAATGTGCTGAGAACAATACCTAATATATAATAAACTCCCCATAAATGTCACTTATCATTGTTATCTGGGACCTTAATAGGAATTCAAACTTGCCTCTCTCACACTCATCACTCCCTCTGAAATTCTAATGTCAACAGCTACATCCATCACCATCCATTTGTAAGGCTGTGTACTTGACTTAAGAGTTGCGGTGATTAGGGAAGGTCAGCACCTGAAGCCAGAGCCTTCTTCCATCCCATAAACTCTCTCTCTCTCTCCTCTCTTCTCTCTAGAGTAGTTTTATTGAAGGAGAAAGCGAGATCTCATGGGTACTTGGATAAGGGAGAAATGTAAAGTGAGATTTCAAAGACAAACATGTGCCTTAAAATTTTCTCTATCACTGGCACTGAAGTAAATAGAATAGAGTGGAATATAAATCTCAAAATTTGTAGAAATGGATATGTCTTGGTACAAATCTCTACTATTCTCAAAGGTGACTTTTTCTTAGAAGCAGAATTGATTGTCTTGCCTCATCAAACATTGCAAAACTAAGTGTCTTGTTTACTGTCCCAACGATTTGCAAGATATAAACTATCAATACATATAAAAATGAGAACTGTGTTTCATTTATTTTAAAATTTAAAGATGAGTAATCTTCCTAGAGACTCACATTTAATTCTGGGGGATAATTTATAAATTCTTGAATGGATATGAGCAGTCATGCTTTATATCACAGTCATCACCTTTTAAAAATTTTAGCAGACAACCACTCAAGAGTCTCCTTCCTACCCTTTTATATACCAATAACTATATATAGATATAGATATAGATATATTTAAAGTATACTAGAGAAGCTCACTGGGTGAAAGATCACCAGAGAGATGAGTTCATGAAATTGTTATTTTCATCTGTTAGTTGTCCAGGTATCATTTAATAGGGTTAAAACTTAGTTTCTGCACTTTGTTCTCTTGAATGATGCTTCGAGACAAAGTAGACAGGGAAGGGAAACTGATAAAGTTGCCATGGAAACCATGCCAACGATTCACACGACCAATAAGGGCCTGTGGAGAATTCAGAAGAATGGTGGAACACAGTAAACAGAACCCTGTAAACAGGACACCTTCTGAGCAGAAGTCCCACAAAACCTGATGTCCCAGCAGGTAGCAACTGGCAGAGCTCAACTCCCTGAGCCAGGAAAAAAACCTGCAAAAACAGGTTCTAAAGGAAAGGCCCAAACCCTATTTTGTGCACAGAAGTTCTCTCCCTCTGGCCCCTTTCTCCTTTGCAGTATATCAATAAATCTGCCATTTCTGTCCCTCATTGTTTCTCTGGTGAATTCCTGTGCCTCTGCCCAACACTCCAATTTCCCCGCCACTTTAGTGAATTGCAGGATTTTCATACTTGCAGCTTATAATTTTCTTACAGTATATCAAATGGATGCAGTCTTTTTAACACGAGAACCTTCTGAGATCCATGGCAGTCTTTGTCAGCCTTTTGATAATTTGACAGAAAGAGATTAAATATATCCATCTAGTTATCTAAAAACTTGTTTTCCAAGACCATTATAGTACATATGACATGAACCACACATCAGTAATTTCTAATTAGAATGTTCTTGCTCTGAGCATGATAATGGCATTTTAGGCCGCTCCATTCATCAAACACTGTGTTGAGACTGGTTCTTCGAGAGGTACCATTTTTGTTGCACATCCATGGGCATACTACATAATGTGTTCTCAGGAGGCAAGACTTTAATTTGCCCAACCCCCTAACCTATAAATCAAAAGACATTAGTACTGTATATGGCAGTCCGGGCATAGACACAGGAATAGGATTAAGCTGTTTATATTTGTATCCTGTGGAACAATATGAAAATCCCAGCAACAATATAAATAGGGTACTTGAAGCTCAGGGCATAACTGCTATCTTCTTTGTGACAGGCTCTAGACAGGAAGTTATTTTCTGGACCATGAAGGCAGGTATGAAGTTCTTATAGAACTGAGGCATCCAGCAGGGGAGGGGTAGGGCAGGGGGTCAAAATAGGGGAGGGAGGAGCACAAGGGACTATAGTGGCTGTTCGTGGGTGATGTGGTGGTGGGAGAATTATGGGAATTAGTACCTGAGGGGAGAAATCAAATACTGTACAAAAATAAATAATGGGGCCTGCCTGGTGGCGCAAGGGGTTAAGTCACAGTGCTATGAAGCTATCAGCAGCCAATGAAGTACAATTTCAATCCCCAGCCAGGGAGCTGATCCCCATGGCACAGCTACCTCTCCTGCTTCAGCTGCTGCTCCCCTCAGCAGTGTATTTCAGTCATTCCGCCTGTTCTGCTCCCCATTCTGTCTTTGGTGAATCCTCTCATCCCCCCCCCACCTCTGGCCTACACCCCAGTTCTTCTATACATAAATAAATAAATCTTTTTTAATAAAAGAATGATGTAAAAAAGTTTAATAAAAGTCCAAACTTCTATAATGTTAACACACACACACACTCACAAGCTTTATCTTAAACAGAAAACACTAAGTATAAACCTACAAATCTTTTGAACAAAGTGTCTCTCACTTAGGATTGATAAACTATGTATTAGGAAATGTGGTTTAATAACTCCCATAAACCAGGAGCCAGTGATTTCTTGGCCCAGGAGAATGAAATGAAGATTTGGGTAATATTGAGAGCTCTGAACACACAATGCAGTGTATGAACTCCAGGCATTTCAGTTTTGATTTCTAAGAGCAATGTTTTCTTTTTTTTAATAAAAATAATAGTAAGAAAAACTACTGGAGTGCTCAGATACTCACTTTCCTGTACTAGTATAACCCACCAGGAAACAAAAGCTCTGCCTATGAATATGCTCTAAAATCTTTCAGAAAAGAAAGTACCTTCATTTTCATTGTCACTGGGGAGTCTTCTGTCAAGTGAGGAAGTAGATGTCCTACTGACTGAAGCTTCGTTTTGTGACAGCAGGAAAATAGATTCTGACTTGAAAGGCCCTGAAGAAGAATATCAAGCTCTTGGAATGCTGGTTTTGGGGGACAGGACTAGCTCAGTGTCACAGCAAGCTGGGGTAGAGCTGCTGTGACTGAATGGGGCTGTTATATTCCAAGATGCAGCCTGGCCCCTGCATATTATAAGCAGCTCCAGTGTCTGGAGGGACTACTCAAGTTGTTTTTGTTTTAAAGGACTTCATTGTGTAATAATTTAACACTGAAAAGAATAGTAAATGTGGCTATTTTTCTCCAGGTAGAGTTGTTGAAAGGGGCAATTTTAAGCAGCCTTCTCCATTTTTAGCAGAGGCATTACACAGGTTGTCCTTGGTGAGAAAGAAGGTTGGCTGCCAAGTCCAGATGGAATGTGAATGTGGAATTGAGTTGGAAATAAACTGATTCCCAGTGGTCCTTTTCATGAAATGCCACGCAGACTTGCTTGTCAAGTGATGCAGAATCTTTTAAAAAATTCATCGATTTATATCGGTGTAGTGTTTTTTTCCCCCCAAGCCCTTCTTCATAGCCTGCTCCCTCCTTGTATCCCCCGCCCCCGAGGCTACCCAGTGCTTGATAAGGGCTTATCTTGTACCCAGTTCTGATCCTGACTCTTGGAGCACTTGTTAACCCCTTGCCAACTATATACATAGTGTAGTGTATAGAGTGTTGTCGTGTTTGGGATCAGACAGACTGTGGTGTGACTCTTGATGGGGTCACTTTCTAGTTACCTGATCCTGGGTGAGGAAGGTACTTAACTTCTCTGAGCCTCATTGTTCACATATGCAAAGTTGAACTAATCGTAGCACCTATCTCATAGGTTTGTTTTCAAGATTAAGCAAGATGAAATGAAGAACGTTATATAGTGTCTAGTAAACACTCCAAAATGTTAGCTATTTATTTTATTTTTGTTGGGTTATTTTAGTTGCTACTCAGCAACAGCATCCTTGGTCGACATGGTCTAGGGGTTACCTGGTCAGGATTGGTCAGAAGTCTCTAAGCTAGAGTTGTCTCAGTAATGATGCGCTTGGCATTTTTGACTGAAGAATTCTTATCTGGGGTGGCAGGAAGCTACCTTGTTCATTGTAGAATGCGTTGCCACATCCCTGATTCTATACACTGGCTACCACTAGCACACCCTCCCCTGTCCCCGCCCAAGCTGTGCAGGAAGAAATAGCTTCAGGTGTTATTAAATGTCCTTTGGGGGGTAATATTGCTCCTCAGGTGAGAAATACTGCTCTAAACATCCTTTGATATAATAATTTTTATGAAAGCCATCTGTTACGCACTATTCATTAATACCTTTTGCTCTTCATTAACTTGAACTCTGGTTTCATCTGGCAACCAATGTTTTCATTTTGAACTCGACTTTTGTGTCTTGAGGGTCCCTGGTTTTATCCTTCATTTTGGAATCTAAGCCCTATTCTCTTCTCACCTTATTCCAAACCTGCAACTCTGAGACAATCAGTTCTGACCCTTCACATCGACCTCTGCTTTGGGCATCCAGCTCTTATCTACCAATCTCTTGTGCTAAACCACTGACCTCCCACCAGAGTCTTTCCTTTAAATATTTTTTTTATAAAAGGCAGTTGATATGAAGACTCTGGAGCCAACATCCTGGGTTGGAATCCCAGCTGTACCGATTACTCACTTAGCGACCTTAACCTTAATTTGTTCATATTCCTTTATTTTTCAAATAATAGTAATGGTCACTGCTTCATAGGGTTATTGTGTGATTATATGAGTTTAAATATACTTAGAGAGCTGCCTGGCACGATGACAAACACCATGTAAGTGTCAACTACTGTTATTACTACACTCTTAAGGACTCCCATGTGAGAACTATTAGCATAATACAAGAGTTAGCAAACCTTCAGTCCTGATCTCAGTACTCCAAAAAGGCTGCCAAGTTTTTCCTGCTGTTGTGCATATTGAAAGTGATAAATATTTGCCCTGCAGACTGGAGTAAAAGGAGTAGACTCTGACCACCTGAAGGCTGAGGAGATCAGTATTACTCAGCCATGTGTAACTCATTTGTGACTAGCTGTGGTCCACAGCCCTCGAGTTGGAAAGCTTCGTTTCAGGCTCATCAGAATTTAAGGAGAAAGGTTCCAACTGGTGACTCACTTAGAAATTCTGATTTTCATTTTTAACACTTAGACGCCAGCATCTTCTTGGTCCATGGGCCTTGTAAGTTCTCTGGCTGCCCTCTTTGAACATGTTAAGATAAAATAAAACAAAGACAACTTCAGGTGAATATAATGAATTTTAAAACACGTGTCCTTTTGTGTTCTCTAAAACCTCAGAATATTGCAGATCTCACAACTACAGAGGAATGAGAATTTACCTCAATAATGTTAGAGAACAGGACATCTTCAATCAAATTTTACATTATGACCCATTCTTTTGATTTTATAATTTTTTTAAAGAGTTGGGGCAAAAATAGCTCAGGATATAAAAAGGGCTATTTTCTCTGCTTGAGTCCTATAGCTTTGATTTTTATGGCATGATAGGACTGTTTTTCATTTGTGATCTCTCCAAGCACAGATTTTAAGCAACTCATTAGCATATGCTTCCTCTTCATGATTCACCCCATTCAAGCCATTGATTCCTTGCTCTCTTCAACACAATATGAATAATGTGCAATCTTCTTCCCAGAGACACTGGAAATTGTGGTTTAAATATGTTGAGTCAGAAAAAATACTCTTTTTGTGTCAACTTCCTGTAAACTATCCTAGACAAAAGGATGGCACAAGTGGCCCTTGTGATTTAAAGCAGGACTTTGGCTAAAGAAACCAAATCTTTGCATTGAGGTCTGTTTCTCAATCAGATCCTGTTGCACTAGGCACATTTATTGTAAATTTCCACTGCCATCATCCATATCTTAGTTTGTGCTTTTGTAAGTCCACCCCTTGACTTTGGTATTAGCCACATGATTGGGCTGCTGCCTTTTCTTCTTCCAAGACTTCCCATAATAACTTCCAAAAACATAGCTTTGACAGTGGTATTTCACATCCCCTAAACTTTTATTGGCTCCCTACTGCTTGATGAATAAACCCCTAGGACTTCTAGAATTCCTACAAAGTGGAGGACAGAAGGGTTAAATGACTTGCCTAAGGTTATACTGATAGTGGCAGTGTTGGACTGCAAAATCTGATGCTAGCCTCAACTATTTACCGTGATAATCAAAGCTTTTGCCTTTGTATCTATATCATCAGGGTGTCCTAATTGAAACCTCACATTTTAAAAAGTCATGATCATTTTCTATTCCTTGACTTTACCTTCCATTTTTTCCTTCAGCTTTACTGACCTTTCAACACATTAAATGCAACTTCTCTCATTCTTACATGCTCTTGCTCTCTCATTCTAATTTTCTCTCACCTCTCTGGACCTTTATATCTGCTCTCTGTGCTACATAGAATACTTCCTCTAGGAAAACTCTTCTTAAGTCCCCAGTTTTGATGGGAAGCCCCGTGGTATACTACCTTTCCCTTAGCACTCACTCTATTGTATTGTAATTACTTATTTAATTGATTTCCTTCTTAGCCAGACTGCATAAACCATGAAATCAAAGATCATCTCTATTACGCTCACTGTTATAATCTATGTGTGAGCTCTGCATATAGTAGGCACTCAATAAATGTGTGTGTGTGTCCTCCCTGGTGGTGCAATGAGTTAAGTCACAGCACTGTGAAACTATCCAGAGCTGCTGCAGCACGAGTTCGATACCCAGCCAGGGAGATTTCCACATGAGCAGCAGACCTCTCCTGCCTCACCCGCTGCTCCCCTCAGCAGTGTATCTCAATAGATTTGCCTGTTCTGCTCCCCACTCTGTCTCTGATGAATCTTCTCACCCCCCCACCTCTGGCCTACATCCTAGCTTATGCATAAATAAATAAATCTTTTAAAAAATAAATTAAATGTGCGACAGTATCATGTTACATTTCATCTTACACTATTGAAACTTGTATGCCTGTTTTATTTACTTGATTTCATTATAATTTCCTAAAAATCAAAGCTATCTTTTATGCTGTAATATTTATAGTACCATAAATATTATATACTGCTGGTAAATATTTGGTCAATAAGGAATTTTTGAGTGGTCAGGGAATATGGTATAGGCTAAGGTTAAGAATTACAGGGAACATTTATAATGAACCTAGGATGCAGCATAACCAAATGAGCTATCCAATTTAAGAATTTTGGGTTAATACTAGCACTAGTTGTGTATAGCCTTATAGCTCAAGTATTGATCATGCCCCCTCGGTAAAATCTCCCTACCTTACTTGGTTTAAAGTGGGAAATACCCGATAGCTTTACTGAGGTAAAATACAACTTTTCAAAAGTCTTAAAAAGACCTGGGATGCCTAGACTTTCGTGTGTGTGTGTGTGTGTGTGTGTGTGAATGCTGAGAATTTTTGCTTTTTGTTGTTTCTTGGGGACTGAATTCAGAGTGGATATTACAGGAAGCTCTGTTAGGGTGAAAGCTTCACATTGAAAGCAAACATTTTACCTTAAGCATGCAGAAGTCAGTCCAGTTTTTTTTTAAAAAAGTTTTATTTATTGAAAAGTCATTTTTGAACATCCTGTTCATTGATTCTCTATTCAAAATCCAAAACATAGGGAGATGTCATCAGTCACAGATACTTCATACTGCATGTAATGGACTCTAATCTCAGCTTTTTTATATGTACTCTAACACCTGAACTGTTCAACAAAATAACCTAGGAGGCAGGAAGCTTCTCCTGTTTTTTGTTTTCAACAGACAAATCAATATTGTCCTTTGTAAATAGTGAACAAAACATCAACACTGGTGATATTTTGTTTTGCAGGTTGTGCCACAAACCTGGCTCACATCTCTTGAGCACAGGGGTTCTCCCTGCTTAGACCGTTTGGATTTGTTGAGTCCCAAGGAAAACTGAAACAATAGTGAGAATCCTCTCTCACTTTTACGTAACCTATCTAAATGACAGCCCAGTTTACATGGTAGAAGACAGTGCCAAAAACAGTGTTACACTCAGGAGTGGGAATTGTGATCAGCATCAGTGCCCACTTTCAAAGAAGTTATCCCTGACCTTCCTCTGTAATCCGTGCTCCCCTTGCCCCCTTTATGATCTCTTATCATACCCAACAGGCATTGGCAATGGATTGGATGGAGTCAGTGAGGGAAAGGGAAGAGGAATTAAGGATCTGTTTATTACTATGACCCCCAGCATTATTACATTGCTCATGGTGGGCTCTACATAAATACTTGTTGAAACAATAAATGATTGGGAGTAAAACACATCTTGGCACTCTAGCTGCAATATGCAGACTATACACTTAATAATTGTTTATGTCACTAGGAGGCCAGATGTATAGTTGACATAGTTTTGATAATCAGAAGAGTCTGTGTTCAAATTCTGACTTTTCTATTCAAGCTATGTGAACTTGCAACTGTTGCTTAACTCTCGGAACCTGGTTTTCTCTGCCTGTAAGGTAGAAATTGGATCATACCAATCTCAAAGATAGTTGTGAGATTTAGATGAGATAGTACATTTAATGTGCTTAGAATGGTTCGTGGCAGAGATTATTTAATAGTAACAATAGTTACTACTGTTGTTAGTATGTAATGCACTTACATCTGAGAAATAGTAAATATTCAATACTTTGGTAGCTATAAGTATTATAATTATCATTATTATAGTTTAATATCATTTGAATTAAATTATTTTCAATGTGTTGCTTATGAGGACAAAAGTTGTACTTTTTGTTATTGGGCACAGATTATTAGCTTTAATTGTAGTCATTGATACTTCTTTAGACTACTTAGATGAGACATGAAACATCTTTGCGTTTAAATCAGTAAAGGCATTGGTTATTGCTCTTATTAGTCATGTAAATTCTTCAAAAATGAACAAATTTAAGGATTTGTTTGCTCTCATCCTGGAAATTTGCACAAAACAGCAGGACAGGTTAAATAGGATTTACCCAGAATAGCTACATGGTTTTGTGTTCATTGGTGAACCTATTCAAATTCATTCCAGGATATCTGTGTTTTCATGAACCCAGGATAACCTCTACAATTTCTAAATGTGTATATATACTGATATGTACATGTCTGTATATGTGTATATTATACACATTATATATATATGTATATATTTACTATTTATATTATGTACATGTGTTTATATATTTGCTGTGTATATATGACATTAAAATTTTTGGTACATAGGACCACCATGGAAAATAGTTGAAGAAAGTGCTGTTCATTTTCTTAAGCAAGCAGTAATTGTCGTTGGTAACCATAGATTGAGCCAGTGCTAAATTGCAGGCTTTAGAAAGATACCTCTGCTCCTAAGGTTTATTATCTGATTTGACCTTGGATATTTTGGTGTTTGTTAACATTTTTCCCACTTTATTGAGATATGACTGACAAGTAAAACTTGTATATATTTAGGTTGTACATCATGATTTTTTAAAAAAAAAAGTATGTTTATTTATGCATGCAAGAGCTGGGGTATAGGCCAAAGGTGTGGGGGGTGAGAGGATTCACCAGGGACAGAGTGGGGAGCAGAACAGCGGAATTGAATGAATACACTGCTGAGGGGAGCAGCCGGTGGACAGGAGAAGTCTGCTGCACCATGTGGGTCAGCTCCCTGGACGGGGATCAAACTTGTGCTGCAGTGGCTGCTGATAGCTTCAGTAGGGCTGAGACTTAATCCTTAACACCACCAGGGAGGCCCTACATCATGATTTTGTTAAAGGTTTACTACATAGTATTTAATATACATTTACATTGTGAAATAACTTAGCACATCAAGTTGTTTAACATGTCTGTCACCTCATATAGTTATTTTTTTGGGCTAAAACCACACCGAGAGGTCAAGTGACCTCACATATGTTGGGATGGCTATTATGAAAAACAAAAACAAAAGCAAGAGATTAAAAAGTATTAATAGGATGTGAAGAATAGGGAAGGAATCCTTGGGTACCGTTGCTGGAAATGCGAGTGTTATAGGCAGAGGGAACAGCATCTATACAGGCCTAGAGGCAGTAGTTTTCCTGGCATGTTAGAGAAAACCAAAATATACTTAAGGAGGTGTTATTATAATATTTTCCCAAAGTCTTTCCAGTGATAGAAAATATTTAAAAGTCCTCGTTTAAAGTTGGCTATGCTTTTCCCTCTAGGGCAGATTTAGTACACAGGGAAAGTGTTAAGAGAACACAACCAATAGGAAAAGTTTAAAGTGTTTGGAGTCAAATCAAGAAGAAATAGATGAGATGGGCTTTTTAATGACTATCTTTAGCAGTTCTGTGCAGGGCCTTTATAAGGAACAGTAGAATAGACTTCTGAAGACTAAGTTCTTCCCTTTAGGAGGTCGGTACAAATTAGAAAGTTAGGCAAGAGAGAATGTAGCCTCTGTTGACATGAGAATTGTTTGGGATCGCAGGAGGCAAGAGGGTAGTTGCATTTAGTCAACAGGTGAGAAATTTAGAAAAAAGTTGAATTGAGCAATTTCAGAATGAATTAATCTCCATTTTCTTTCCAGACTTAAAAAGGGTTTTGATATGAGGGAAATAACTCTGAAAACCCAGCTTCACTGACATGTTTTGAGTCATTTGCATCAATAACGTGGTCCTGGAGACAAGTGTAAAATTGATGTTCCGTTAAGCCTGAAAGTGGCTTCCTGGGGTGGATTGATTTGTGCATTCATTTAATTATTTATTTGTCTGCATATTTATGCCCCATCTATTCCAGAAAGGAGTTGAAGTAGGCTATAGAGCTATGTATATAATACACAAAATAAAAAGCAAGAGAAGAAATCAGTAGGAAACACAGTTAAAGAAATAAGATGAAATTATGGTAAAATGGCCTAGACTGTGTACCACAAGATCCTGTACCATTAACTCTAGGGTGGCCTCACATATTTAGCTCTGAGAGCTTTAGAAACAAACAAAAAAGCCCAGGAAATGACTAGTTCTTTGCTATGTAGGTCTTATAAAATAAAAACTAACTAGAAGTTCAGGAGAGTCAGGAAAGAAATTTTATCATCTCTGTAGCAGAAAGATCTGTAGTGAGCCCAGTATGCCCTCCCCCATAGCCCCCATCCTTATGCTCATTCCTTTGTATAATCCCTTCCTCTTGAATGTAGGCTTATTTGTGACTTGCTTTTAACCAATGGAACATGGCACAGATGATAGGTTGCTCTGCTCTCACGTTGTTTAATAGGATTCTGTCATATCAAACTGGAGAGAGATACTCTCTTCTGTGCTGGCTTTGAAGAAGTAGACAGCCTCTTGTGAGAAGAATCTCTGAAAAGGGTCACATGACAAGGAGCGTCCTAAAGCCCCCAGAAACAGACTGGCCACTGGTCAACAAAGCAATGGGAACTCAGTCACTACCACCTCAGGACAGATTCTTCCAACAAGAATGACTGGGAGGATAATTGCCTGGTCAAACCTTTGATGATATTCCAGCACCAGGCAACATATTGATTGAAGTCTGGTGAGGACTGGCAGTAGTGGATCTAACTAAGCTGTGCCCGGACTCCTGACCCATGGAAATTGCTACATGATCAACTTGTATTGTTTTAAGCCAGTAAATTCTGCTTCAGATCATCCCTCAAGTCTCAGTCTTTGACAGGTCACCAAGGAAAGTTGGGGAACTAATTTCCATGAAAATTTTCTCTTCTCACAAAAGACTTAACTGCATGTCTGTGTGGATGTAGGCTAAATTGGCTATATGACTTTAGTCACTGGAAAATCTTTTCTCATATGTAGACCCAGGCTTTTGAGATACAGCAGGTCCTTCAATAACGTCATTTGGTATCATTTCATCCAATGTGTTTATAACATTGAGATATAAAACAAAACAATCCCAGTCAACATTATATGTTGTTTTACTTAAAGTAGCAGTTTCCAAGAACTTATGGAGGACATTAAGTGAGGGCTTACTGTACTTCAATGTACAAATTAAACTTTCTGGAATAGGGTATGATACCCTCCACATGGGGCTCTGTTTTATATGGTATCCATCCACTCTTTTGCACTTTGAACACTTCAGGATTTCACTGAGAATGTAATTACTCTACTGACTTCTAAACAATAATGTCATTTGATGAATTCCTTTATTACCAGACACATCATCTGTTCAAAAACAATTATGCAAGATTCTCATTGATCTTCAGAATGTCTTTAAAGCTTTTCAACTTATAATTAACACATATACTTGTCTCCTTTGCTTAAGAAAATGTGAAACACAATGGTTACCCTGCTGTACCGTTTTCATCATTCTCTCTTTTTCTCTGTAATCCTTGACAATATGACAGTGGATGGGTGCTTTTTGCTTTACAATTCAGGGAGTTAAATCTACAGCTCCTGTTCAAGATTTCCATTTAATTTAAAAGGGAAGAAACTGCTTTTATTCCAAATTAATACTTTTTACTGTATAGGATACTGATGGAATTATATAATTTTCTCAATTAAAGTAGATAATAAAGTTTTAAGACCCATTTTGAAACTGTTCACCATCATATCCCACAAAGAATTCTAGTCTTTTTTTTTCCTTCACAGCTGAGTGAGTAGGAACTTTTATAAACTCTACTTCCCAAAAGTTTTTATCCTCAACAATAAACAACTCTACAGTGTCATCGGTGAAGAAAAATATTCTGAATAAACAGACATGTTATTTTCCTAAAATATTGCTCGTGCTTTCTAATCCCAGCTCTTCGACAAATATTGTGTGAAAGCAGGGAAGATAACAGCATTAAACAAAACCAAACAAAACATTTTATTTAGTGAAACATCAATTTGATTTACGACAGTGGACTAGTCAGTTATTTTGTGGAGGATGAGTCCTCTTAAAATCAGGAGTAAGTCACCATAGGCATTTGTTGATTAGTTTTAGTTCTAACCAGGCTAATGACTTTGTATTCAAATGTCACCAAATTAGTATAGGAAAGGAAAAACTTTGTGTACCCTCTTAGTTTCAGCAACTGAGGTCTGTGAATTAAACTGAGAAAGAAAAGCATTTGTTTTGAGCGTACATGGGTATTTCACAGAAAAGGAGTGAAAACCCAAAGAAGTTGTTAGGCTGGAGGACTCATACACCACTTTAATGAAGGGTGATGTATTGTGGAGAAGTAATGAAACAATGGAAATGGGAGTTGGGCTGCTAGGGGTAGCAAACTCTGGGAAGGCAATTATATGGGGAAGCTAATGGAAGATAAGAATTACTATAGTAAAAGGCTGGAAAACAATCCTACAAACAAACGGACCAAAAAAGAAGGCAGGAACAGCTATACTTATATCAGATAAAATAGACTTCAAACTTAAGAAGGCAAAAAGAGACACAGCTGGTCACTACATCGTGATAAAGGGGACAATAAAACAGAAAGATAGAACACTCATCAACATACACTCCCCAAATGAAGGAGCACCAAAATATATCAGACAATTATTATTATCTCTGAAAACAGACATTAAAGAAAATGCATATATAGTAGGAGACCCCAATACTACACTCTCACCATTGGACAGATCAACAAGACAAAAAATAAAGACACTAAAGCTCTAAATAAAGACTTAGACCACATGGGTTTAACAGATGTCTATAGGGCACTACACCCCTGAAAAACTGGATACACTTTTTTCTCAAGTGCACATGGAACATACTCCAGGATTGATCACATATTAGGGCACAAAACAAACCTCAGCAGATACACTAAGATCAAAATCATACCGACCTTCTTCTCCTATCATAAAGGAGCCAGACTAGAAATAAACGATGAAAAGAAAAAAAGAAACCCTCTTACCTCATGGAGACTGAAGCCCACATTACTGGAAGACCAATGGATCAATGAAGAGATCAAAGAAGAAATTAAATATCTAGAACTGAATCACAGCAAGGACACAACTTTCCAGAACGTCTGGGACACAGCAAAAGCAGTAATAAGAGGAAAATATACAGCATTACAAGCCCACATCAAGAAACAAGAAACAACTCAAACAATTTAATCTCAAATCTCAAAGAACTAGAAAATGAACAACAAAAAATCCTAAAAGCCAGTTTAAGAAAGGAAATAATAAAAATCAAAGCAGAAATAAACGAAATGGAAATAAAAAAAAGTCCAGAAGATCAATGAAACCAAAAGCTCGTTCTTTGAAAAAATAAACAAAATAGACAAACCACTAGTCAGGCTTACAAAGAAAAAATGAGGGAAAACACAAATAAATAGGATCATAAATGAAAGAGGAGAAATCACAAAAGACACAGCAAAAATCAAAAGATGAATCAGAGATTACTATGAACAGCTATACAGAAACCAGTACAACAACCTAGAGGAAATGGACAAATTCCTAGAACTATACTATCACCCAAAACTAGACAAAGAAGAACACCTAGAGAACTAGACAACTAGTTGTCTAGACAACTAGACAAAGAACTAGAACACCTAAACAGACCAAGCACAAGCAGTGAAATTGAAACGGTAATTAAAAACCTCCCCAAAAACAAAAGCCCAGGACCAGATGGTTTCACAAACGAATTCTACCAAACATTCAAAAACGAAAAAGTCCCTATATTACACAAACTCTTTTAAACAATTGAGAAGGAAGGAGTACTACCAAACACATTCTGTGAAGCAAACATTACTCTACTACCAAAACCAGACAAAGACAACACAAAAAAAGAAAACTACAGACCAAACTCCCTAATGAATACTGATGTAAAAATATTTAACAAAATCTTGGCCAACAGGATCCAACAATGCATCCAAAAGATAATACACCACGACCAAGTGGGATTTATTCCAGGGACACAAGGATGGTTCAACATCCAAGAATCAATCAATGTAATCCAGCACATCAACAAAAAGAAAAATAAAGACTGTATGATCATATCAATAGACGCTGAGAAAGCATTTGACAAAGTGCAACACCCATTTATGATAAAAGCCCTTGAAATCCTTGGGATAGAGGGAGCAACATAATAAAAGCCATATACGACAAACCCACGACCAATATTATCCTCAATGGTGAGAGAATGAAGGCCTTTCCACTAAGATCAGGAACAAGGCAAGGATGTCCACTCTCACCATTGCTCTTCAATATAATACTGGAAGTCCTAGCCAGAGCAATTAAACAAGAGAAAGACATTCAATGGATCCAAATAGGAAAAGAAGAAATTAAACTGTCTCTATTTGCAGATGATAGATATGATAATATATATATCAAACCCGAAAAACTCCATAGAAAAACTACTCAAACACATAGACCAGTTCAGTAAAGTAGCAGGATACAAAATCAATGCACAAAAATCCAGTAGCATTCCTATATGCAAACACCCAATCTGAAGAAGAAGAAATTAAAAGATCCATCCCCTTCAAAATCGAAACCTAAAAAAATCAAATATCTGGGAATAAATCTAACAAAAGACATAAATACTTATACAAAGAAAACTATAAAACACTGTTGAAAGAAATAGAAGAAGACACAAGAAAATGGAAAGGCATACCTTGCTCATGGATTGGAAGGATTAACATTATCAAAATGGCAATCCTACCAAAAACAATTTACAGATTCAACGCTATTCCAATAAAAATCTCAATGACATTCTTTAAAGAAATAGATCGAATACTGATGAAATTAATATGGAACCACAAAAACCTTGCAAAGCTAAAGCCCTCCTGACTAAAAAGAAAGAAAACGGAGGAATTTCACTCCCTGATTTCGAACTATACTACAAAGCCGTAATAATTAAAACAGCATCGTACTAGAACAAAAACAGACACAAAGACCAATGGAACCAAATAGAATACCAGAATTAAAGCCACATATCTATGAACAACTAATCTTTGACAAAGGAGCAAAGAAAATGCAGTGGAACAAGGACAGTCTATTCAATAAATGGTGCTGGGAAAACTGGACAGCCACATGCAAAAAAATGAAGCTAGACTACTACCTCACACCCTGCACAAAAGCCAACTCAAAACGGATAAAAGACCTGGACGTAAGACCTGAAGCCATAAGATCTATAGAAGAAAATACAGGCAAAACTCTACATGACATACATCTCAGCAAAATCTTTAAAGACACATACCCCAAAGCGAAGGAAGTGAAGGACAAGATAAACTGATGTGTTTACATCAAAATAAAAAGCTTCTGTACAGCAAAAGAGACATTAACCAAAGCTAACAGGCACCCTGCCAACTGGGAAAAGATCTTCACACACAATACAACTGATAAAGGACTGATAACAAAATTTTACAAGGAACTCACATAATTCAACAAAAACAAAGCCAATAAAAGGGCAAAAACCAGTCAAAAAAAGGGCAGAAGAGCTCAAAAGGCCCTTCTCCAAAGAAGAAAAGCAAATGGCCAACAGGTACATGAAAAAATGTTAGACATCACTTATAATCAAGGAAATGCAAATCAAAACCACAATGAGATACCACCTCACACCTGTGAGGATGGCACACATTAAAAATACAGGCAACAACAAATACTGGAAAGGATGTGGAGAAAAAGGAACTCTTCTACACTGTTGGTGGGAATGCAAACTGGTCCAACCACTATGGAAAGCTGTATGGTGATTCCTCAAACTGCTAAAAATGGAACGTCCATATGACCCAGCAATTCCACTTTTGGGAATTTACCCAAAGGACACAAAAACACTAATTCTAAGGGATATATGCACCCGTATGTTCATTGCAGCACTGTTCACAATAACAAAGGTATGGAAGCAACCCAGATGTCCAAAAATAGATGACTGGATCAAGAAGATGTGGTACATATACACAATGGAATACTATTCAGCATAGAAGGAAGATAAACACATGCAATTTGCAGCGACATGGATGGAATTAGAGGGGATCATACTCAGTGAAATAAGCCAGAAAGAAAGAGAAAAATATCGAATGGTTTCACTTATAACAGGACTATAAGGAAACCAAATAGGAGAGAGACACTGGGGGGTGGGGCGGGGAGGGAGTGTTGCGCAGGATGGTAAGAGCACAAAATGGAGTAGAAAAGAACACAAGGGACCCGAGAGATGGATCACGGGTGAATTGGTGGTGGGTTACCCAAAGGGAATACAAAATGTAAAAGAAAACAATAAAAAAAAAAGAATTACTATAGTAAGGTTTGTTTATTGTTTGTTAGACCCAGTACTGACCATCATCTCCTGATATAGAGAGGAGTAGAGAGGAGTGGGGATGGATCTGGGTAGGTATGAGAGAGGGGAGAGAGGACACTTTACAGAGGGAAATTTATAATCTGATTTTCAGCAGAAAGGCTGTGTGCAGAGCGTTCCTCCTATGTCTGCTATTTCTTAATTGCCTTCAACTCACAATCATTATTATGCCAAAATGGTATATTCTGGTGATATATTCTTGTTCCTTTCATTAGTAAAAGCTTGATTAATCAATATGTGAATTGTTGTGAATCTCAAATAATCAGAACTTTTTCATCACTAAATCATTAGAAATTAAACTGATTTCAGAGATACAGCCAAGAGAATAAATGAATTTTGACATGACTTAGACCTGATACATGCAAGATCGGTCTAAATTTTTTTCTGTCTCCACCTTTCCCAATGAGTAGTAATTCTTCTGCTCATGACCCTGAGACCAGATGACAAAAAGATAATACAGTAGTGATAAAAAAAAAATAATACCAATATTTGGCAAATAACTGAATTTAATTCTCGCAATAATCCTTCACAGTATTTCAGTTTTTATAATTATGAAAAATGAGGCTCAAAGAAGTTGAATGACTTGTATAAGGTCATACGGGTGGTTAGTAAGATAGAATTAGCACCAAAGACCAGTTTTCCTGGGTCATAGTCTACTGTATTTTCCACTAACTTCCACCAACTTTCTCATCTATAAAATAAGATCATAAACTTTGAAGATAGAATAAACTTATATATAATCCAGGCTGTTACACTAGATGTATGGGGTTTAGCATATTAACCTTACTGATGTTCAGTTTCCTTTTCTAGAATTCTTAGCTGCATCAACCTTAAAAGGTTATTTATTATGAGCATTAAATCAGACAATCTATATAAAGTCTTCAGTATAGTTTCTTATTCATAATAAGTGCTCAATGTAAATCATCCACTGCTATTAACAATAATGGCATTATTAGTTGTAGTAATTTATTAGTATAATTATCATCTTAATTGTCTCCGCATGATTGTTAATTATTTCCATAAACTCAACACAGCTTTTAGGCAAACTGGGTATACCTGGTGAGAAATGCCTTGAGGGATGTTAAAAGATCTCCTTGAGTTTAAATGTTTTTTCCACAGACCTGGCATGCAATTCTATCATTAACATTAACTTTTAGAGGCATTTTGAATATGCATGCACACACATTGGCATGCTATTAACCCATTCCTTAGAGAGAGCAATGCCCTCAGGGAAATGAAAATTGGGTCAGCCAGTTTTAATGGAAATGGGGATAAGAAAAAACATCATTGCCATTCTATGTATTCTGCCAGGCACTATTCTAAGTTCTTCACTTATGCTCCCCAGGGTAGCACATTTATTCTCCACCTCCTTTTACAGATAAGAAAACTGAGACAGAGGGGTTAATTGACTTTCTCCCAGTAAGACACTAGGACCAAAGAGAATTCAAACCAAATATGCCTGTCTTCAGTGTCTTTGTTTTTAGGACAGTTGTGATGGTGCTGTCACATAATCTTCTCAGTGCAGGAACTCAGCAGTCAGAGGGACCCAAGTCTAAACTCTGCTTTAATCAATATTGACCCTTTATGGAAAGTGATTTAAGGATTTTTCTAGGAGTTACTATGCCTAGCTGTTAGAAAGTGACAATATTTTGACCATGATTATCGCGTTGACATTTTAATGAAAAGTGATACCACTTACACATTTAGGGGGGACATTTACAACAAATGAATGCTTATGGAGGGAGATTTCACTATCAAATCACTTTGGTTCCAAACCTAATCCTTGCCACTTTAACACCAAAGGTGATTATATAGGAAAGAGTAGTGGAGTTCATTTATTTTATTTAATTGGAGAATCTGAAACTCCAGAGTAAGTCTCTATTATATGATTCTGCAGTTGAAATAATAATTTTCTTTATCAGAAATGCTTTCTGAAAGCCAAATGGTACCCATTCATTATTCCTTATTTTTTACCTGCCATCTTTATTTAAAATGGTACTTTCGGATAATCAGCTTCTCTTCATTCAGTGTGCACATACCTGTAGTTTGAGTTGTTCTCCCTATTCTTGAATGCCAACATACCTGACTTCTCTCTCATTCCTTCTACTTTTCCAAGATTTGTCAAGTTTCCCTATGAAACCAAACTACTGAATGAATATCACGTGTTTCCTCCCTATCAAACATGCCAATCTCAAGACACCGTCTGTCACCCTTTCTTAAGTGCTCAGAGTATTTGTACTCATTGGTCACACCACCTCCCTTTATTTTCTCAGTGTAAATTTAAGCATTTTACTGAGGATTTTTGGTTATTTGTGAGACTTGCTAAAGAGCCAGGCAATGATATTAAATCCATCAATCTATCTATGAGACTTGCAATTTGTCTAATAATTCAAATGTAATAAATTGACATATCTGTTTTGTTTGACCACCAGTGTTTGAAAAATTTAAAAATTTAATTGCCTACAGCTAAGCATCTAAAAATCACATAAAAATCTGTTTTTCCAGATTCACTTCAGTTTCTTTTTGTCAATCACAGCTCAAGCTTAGTATTTGCCACCGCCTTTGATAAGAAGAATGTGACTTTCCAGGTTGTACAAGTTACTGCTCTTCCCTATGGTCTTAGGCTTTGGTTTATTCATTCGTTTACATTTGCCAGTCTGACTCTTAGAACATGAAAGTTTTGAAACCCCGATTATCTTGCAGAAAATAAATGTTTATTTTAGAAAAAAATAAGATAAGAACAGGCAACAAAATAGTAACCATTTGTAGATCCACCACTTAAATTCAGTCACAATATTTAATATATTCTTCAAGTCAGAGTGGGAAGCAGAACAGGTGGATCCACTGAAATACACTGCTAAAGGGAACATTGGGTCTGCTGTGCCATGTGGGCTAGCTCCCTAGCTGGGAATCAAACCCAGGACATGACAGTGACGCCTAATAATGCTAAGACTCAACCCCTATGCCATCAGGGAGGCCCCTGAAACCAGGTTTTATTACTCATATTAGGGCTGATAATGCTGAATCATACAAACAATGGCATCAATTTTTTATTGCGTTCTACCTCTATATAGCTTTGTTACAGTCTCCACCTTTAAATATTTCACCAAATTTTAAGATTCTCATTAATTCAGTGTCAGATTAGCTATTTATCTCTTATAGAGGTGGGATTCCTAAATACTCCTCTTACTATATTTGTATCAAAAGATTTGGTGAGAGTGGGCCTCCCTGGTGGCACAGCAGTTAAGCACTGTGCTGTGGAGCTCTCGGCAGCGGTGACGCGATTTCTTCGCTGGGCTGGGGAGATTCCCACGTGGTGTGGCAGACCTCTCTTGCTTTGCCCACCACTCCCCTCAGCGGTGTATTTCCGTCGATCTGCCTATTCTGCTCCCCCCTCTTCTCTGGTGAACCCTCTCACTGCCCCACGCCTTTGGTCTGTACCCCAGCTTGTATGCATAAATAAATAAATCTTAAAAAAAAAAAAGATTTGGTGAGATACCTGGTAAGTCATTCAGGGCATATTGTCTTAAAACCTTTTCTTCTACCCTTTTCAATTTGGTCACTGGGCCTGCAAATTAAACCAATAAAAGAGATAAACTCAAGAAAAGTGATACAAAGATTACTGATATATTTTCATGCATTGATGCTTCACAGAGAAGTAAAAGAAAAGAGGGTTTTTATACCATTTTTTACAGAGGGCAATAAATTGTGGAGAAGTGACTGCACAAAGGTAAAAATAGGGTTGGAGAAAGGAAAGGTGACTAGAAAATGAATGGTGGGCTCTTAGTAAGGTGTATTAGGCAGACTCAAGTTGGGGGTGGGGGTGGGGAGTGTGGAGGAATAACGTTACCAAGGAAAATTCATGCCCTGCTTTTAGGTAAGAAGAGAGAAGGCAGAAACCTCAGTCTGTTGTTTCTCTGTATGCCTTCAGCTCAGAATAATTAGTCTGGGAAAAATGGCATATTTTGGAATATCATACCTTTTTAAATTAAGTAATTTATTTTTACTGAGGTAATACTTGGATAACTCAGTTCGGTATCACCACCATAGTGCACCCACCATCAAATCACCCATAGTCCTCCACCATTCCATTGTGCTTCCTTCCCTCTTTGTCTTACTCCTTCTCCACCCTTTCCCTTGCTGGTGCCTCAGTTCCATAGTCAGCTATCAAGGGAATTTAGGTTGTTTCCTTTTCTTGGCTATTGTGAATAGTGCTGCAGTGATCATGGGAGTGCAGGTTTCCTTTTTATATTAGAGTTTTTGCATTTTGGGGGGTAGATACAGGGAGTAGAACTACTGAGTTGAATGGCAGATCAATTTTTAATGTTTTGAGACATCTCCATACTGATTTTCATAAAGTCTGGACCAGTTTATATTCCCACCAACAGTGTAGAAGAGTTCCTTTTCTGTAATCCTTTCCAGCACCTGTTATTACTGGGTTTGTTTTAAATTAAAATATTTGTGTGTGTGTGTACATGCATATATATATATATATATATATATATATACACACACACACACACATATAGATAATTATATATACAAACACACACACACACATATGTGGGCCATTCTCAGATGTGAGGTGCTACATTGTGGTCTTGATTTGCATTTCTCTAACAATAAGTGATGGTAAACATTTTTTCATGTGCCTGTTTGCGGTCTGAATGTCTGTACCTAGTACAAGATCTGTGTGAACTGTGTAGCTTGGCTCCATTCTAGCATTTAAGTTTATGCCATTAGTCCTATGCAGCTTTCTCGGAAGACTTCAGAAATCTGGGCCCTGGGCTGGGACTTTTTAGTGACTTAGAGAAGCCAGGCCTCAATGCTGGAGAACAAACTAAAAGCCCCTGCGATGCTGCTTAAATGGCAGGTGCCCCAGATCATGCAAAGAATGCACTTAGTGAGACTCGCTGGCCCTAGCCAGTTTAAGGCTCTATACATGTAGCTTTAACATGTTCTTTGTGAACCGTTGATAAAGGGTGTCACAAATTACGCCAACTGCTCCAAGTCATGGTTTACATGTTTACTTTGAGAGATTTACTCTTCCTTCTGGCAAATGTTCTTCTCTCTCCCTTCTGTAAGAAATATGAAATCTGTCTCCAGTCATGAAGAATTTATATTAACCTATTTTTCAGTCTTTACTGAAGAAAATCCTTTTTTCTGCTGTTCCCACTTCCATCAGCTGAAAACTGGCAGCCACCTTACTCTGGTGCTTCCAAGTTTGCTACTCAGCATTTCACAAATTACCTGAGATTTTATTGTTCTTCATGGTAGAATATAAATCCTTAGATTCACACCCCTCCCCCAATGTTATCACTACTTTAAAAGAGCCTCTGAAATGTTCCTAGTCTGGATATTAAAAAAAAATCCCAGGTATTCTACAAATCTTATTAGGATAATAGAGGTAGGTGTGTGTGAGAGAAACCAGTTACTGATTAAAGAGGTGCATTTTTAAAAACATGTCTATTGTCCTGTTTTAAAACATCAACCTATAGGAAATTCTTAAGGTAAAATTTACAGTAATTTTGTCTAGTTGAAAAACCTATATGTTGTTGTCAAGCAGTGAGCAAAATTGCCTAATTGACATTTGAGACATTAATCTATCAAAAATTTAAATTAATTTATGGTATTAATTTTAAAATGATGCATGTGTGTTAATGAATAAAATGTTCAAGCAGTATGACATTACCTGTAACAAAAGTATCCATTTCCTGGCCTACACCATCAGTGTTACTTTATTTTTTAAAGATTTATTTATTTATGCATACAAGCACTGGCGTGCAAGCCAGAGGTGTTGGGGGTAAGAGGATTCACCAGAGACAGAGTGGGGAGCAGAACAGGCAGATTGGCTGAAATACACTGCTGAGGGGAGCAGTGGGTGAGGCAGGAGAGGTCTGCCACGCTGTATGTGAGTTAGCTCCCTAGCTGGGGATTGAATTCATGTTGCAGTGGCTGCCTTATTGCTTGATAGTGCTGTGTCTTTAACCCCTGTGCCACCAGGAAGGCCTCAGTGTTACTTTTGGTAGGCAGTCAGTCTTAACAGATATACATGCCTAAGCTCTCCCTGGATTTCTATAATCATACAAACTTGAACAGTGTGCCTATATTATCCCTATATACTTTATTTTCCTTTTATGGAATTGGGGACAAGCTTGGTAAGAAGTTCTACATCTCATAGTCCCTCCCCACCCCTATCTTTTACTATATGTCTTAGAGAGCATTCCATTTCAGCAATATTGATCTAATTATCATTTAAATTTCTGCAGTAAATTTTATCATATGGATGTTCTACATGGATGTTCTACAATTTATTTTAACAAGTCCTTGCCCCCATCTAGGGCATTTAGGTGTGTGTGTGTGTGTGTGTGTGTGTGTGTGTGAGAGAGAGAGAGAGAGAGAGAGAGAGAGAATGTTAAGAGAATTTTAAATGTCCATTCTTTTAATATATGACTTTGCCCAACAGATTGGATTGCCAGTATGTTCTTTTTCTTGCTATTTAACATTTGCCAATTGGGAAAGTATATACCTATTCAATTCTGTAAGTATTTCTGAATGCTTACTCTTATATCCAGTACTCTGCTAGACACTGTTGTATATATATAAAAAAATAAAACAAAATTCCTGCTGCTACATATTTTTTTTTTTGCAGTTAGCACCATATTTAGGCACATGAAATGAGGGAGGACAGTATGAGATTGATCACACTGGAGAAGGAGTTCCAATTTGAACTTCCTTAGGTGTCGGCATAAACAAGAAGGCTCCCAGGGCCTCCCTGGTGGCGCAAGGGGTTAAATCTCAGCGTGCGAAGCTAGCCACAGCCACTGCAGCATGAGTTCGATCCCAGGCCAGGGAGATTCCCACATGATGCAGCAGACCTCTCCTGCCTCTCCCACTGCTCCCCTCAGCAGTGTACTTCAGTCAATCTGCTTGTTCTGCTCCCCACTCTGTCTCTGGTGAACCCTCTCACTGCCCCACACCTCTGGCCTGCACCCCAACTTGTATGCAAAAATAAGTACATCTTTTTAAAAAAACCAAGAAGCCTCCCAGATGGGCAGGAAGCCAGCTGAAGTGTCATTCCCTATCCGTCCAATTCCATACTGGGAACATGGTCTGTTTTTCTGGGCCATCTAATATTTAACAAAATCTCACATGTGAAGATATGTTTTGAAGACCAGGAAGCGTTTTACTCACAGAGAAACAGCCTTGTCAGACTTAAGCAAATCTGACAAAAACTAACAAGCAAATTTCAATTGAAATTTTTCTGTTATCAAAAGCTAGTTTGCCCTCATAAAAACTGAATGGCATTCTTTCCAAAGTGTGTAGTTATGAGCTTATTTACACAGTCTAGATTCGGTTGCACAAACCCTTCAGTTAATTTTCAAAAGAGTATTGTCCTTGTTTCACTGAAAATTGATGGTTAGAAAAAAAATAGTCCCTAAGTCAGAAAAGCAAAGAAACAATAAAAGGCTGATGTTGGTTAAACTGCTAATCTTCGAGGTGGGGAGTAGAAGGAAGCTTACTCAGAGTTAAAATATTGTACATGAACATTTATTGGGTAATAGTTTGAGAGAAATATGGAATCAACATTTTTACTTTATGAAGAGTGCTATATTTTACTTAAATCCTTCAGCTTGTGCTGCCAAACTTGGAATTCTGGGATTTTTCAAAGAAGGAAGACGTACTGATTAGAATCCAATATTTTGATAGGTGATGTAAGTTTCTTTGAGCTAACCCAATCATTTGAGGAAAATGATATAGTGATAAAATGCGATAAAAATATATTTGGAGGAAAGCATGCTGTGCTGGAGATCCAAAATTTTGGAAAATATGTTGTGATAACAGAATGAATAAGCAGCTTTCACACAGTACATTTAGTTAAGATGAAAGCATGGAATGGGAAAAAAATGTCTTTCCTGTAACAGATTGTGTATCTGAACTGTAAAACATTTACTGAAATATGTTTTTGTTCAAATAAATATTCCAGTCAGCCGTTTACCTCCTATTCCCTGTAACTTGTTCAACAACTGGGAGCACATACTTTTACATTTAATAAAGTACAAAATTCATCAACTGCTGAAAAATGTACTGTTTTCTCCAGGTTTCTATTCTGTTCAACAAATATTTCTTGAATTGCTACTATATGTAAAGCATAGTGGTAGCCATTGCGGGAATGCAAATTCCTTAGGCCGTCCACTGCTCTTTGAGGCAAGACACTTGCCTTCTAATCCCAGCTCTGCCCCTTACTAGTTATGTAACTGAAATTTGCATCTTGCTTTGGGTCCTACTAGCTGGATTCAGTGATCTCTGAGATCCTTTTCAAAAAGCCACAATATGGTCCAAATCCAGTGAGTAAAACAGTTTGCATCCCCTGGAAGTTTGCAGTATTTCATGTGGGTGGAGATTGCTAGAGAAAAAAATAGGAGTTAAAGCAGAATGAGACGAGTAATTTCAAGAGAGTTACACACAAGCATGTAAGATTTCAAAGGCAGGAGCTATCATATGATAATGTCATTCATGGCTGATGGTATCATTAATACTTCATGGCATGGCCTTGAAGGATCAGGCTTTTGATAGGCAGAAGTAGGGACCATAGAAACGGTTCTCCTTTTGTGGACTTTCTCCATCCTGGATATTACTCTCAATTTGTCATTGGCACAGAGGGTAGAAAGTCAATCTTTAAAGCGTTTTCTTTTTGAAATAGTTAGCTAATAGGTATATATTGGAGTGGTTAGACAATGATCCACTGCATGTTTAGGGAGGGGTCGCAGGAATGGAATTATCCCCACTCATCTCAACAACAATTGTCCTTGAAATGTGTATAATTGCATAATCTGCAGACTGCTTTAATATTACTTGTCTCCAGGATGTGAGAATATGACAGATATTGAGAGCATGGCTTTGAATTCAAACAAATCTTGGCTTATATCTCAACTCTGCCACGTACAAGTAGTAAAATCTTGGATAGTCACTTGGCTTCTTATGTTTCAGTTTCCTCATTTGTAAAATGGAGATAACAGCTAGTCAGGTTTGAGTAAGATCATGTATATTAAGCACTTAGCAGTGGACTGAAGTACAGAATGTACTCAAAGATGGTAGTTCTATGCTAGTAGGTCAGATGTTGTTCAGTCTCTGAGATTCTGTGTCGTTTATTAAAATCCAGTATTCTTTCTACTATATCAGTGATTCTTAGCTTGAATTTTCTGCCCATACCCTCTCTCCAGGGGATCTATGAAGGTAATAATGAGAATCTATGAGTCATTTTCAGTGCTTGAAAGGAGTCTAACAGAGAGCTTTCATTTACTTGTGATAAATTACACAACCTAACTAAAATGTCAAGTTTCTTTGCTTTAGCCTGAAATTATATCAACTCATTTTGGTAATATGGCCTATCTCATGCTGATGGGAAGCTGATTGGCAGCTATATATGTTTTTGATAAATAGAAATGGAGGAGTGAATTTTAGAACATAAATGCTACTGATGTAGATGCTTTTTTTGAAGCTGGGAGAACATAGAGGAAAAATACAGTATTCCTTTGTGGCTGTACCTATTGCAAAGCACTGCGTTAGACTGTGCTTCCTCTGGCTCAGGTAGAGTGGGGAAAAAAGGGAGGTAGAAAGATAGTATGTTGTGGTCAGATAGAATTTCAAAGTTTCAAAGCTTAAAGGTAAATTTGTATCCATGTAATAAGTGTTTTTTGAAATGAGGACATGATGTGGTTTCCTCCTGTGAGAAGGAAATAAGGAAACTGAGGCCCAAAGAGGGATAATGAGTTGGCTAAGTTAAAAGAAGAAGCAGCTTGTGGCAGAGCTAATATTTGCACCCAGTTTCCTGACTCCCTGTTCCATTAGCTGTCTCTACTCTAAAGCAAAGAAATATAGTTACCCTGTCTTGAGTTCATCACAGTGTCCACAGTGGAATTTCCTTGGGCCTGATTTTAATATCGAGCTGTTCTAGTCAAAGGGAGAAAACACTTGTTAGAAGATAAGTGAAAATGCAATTGGAGACTTACAGCCAGCTAGCATAACAAAGGTTTCTTTCCTATCGATTGGCTCCTTTATTGATTTGATCATACAGGTCACTGTCTCCTGCTCTGATGCTGCTTTGAGGATTCTCTGGTTCCACTCCATTGTTTAAAATTAATACAAATGCAACAGGCTCAGAGGGAAGAAGGAGCTAAATAATTGTAGTAGTTATCATTCACTAAGCAACCATTATGTGCCAGGAACTTTACTTATATGGCTTTATTTACTGAGTATCTATTGTGGGGCCAGAAACTATTCTAAGAAGTGATCTAGCAGTGAACAAGACAGGGAAAACTCTATCCTAGTGGCGCTCATGTTTTTTCCTCCAAGGGTCTTTGTGTGAATTACCTCAGAACCTTATAAGACTGGTAGTTAATGTCCTTAAGTTATAAATGACGTAGGGAAGACAGAATTGGTAAGTGACTTACTTAAGGTTGTACAGCCAGGAATGTTAAATTTGGAAGTTAAACTAAGATCTCTGATTCTTATGTGAATGTTTTTCTGTTTTCTTTCCTAGTTCTATTCCTAACTATGCTATTTCAACAGGTAACTTCTTTCTGTGCTTCCTGTCAACTTCCACTTTTAATTCTGTTGTGTCATGGTGCTGAAAATATGCAGGTCACAAAACCAAATGCAGAAAGGCAAAATGTGTTCATGTTAATGAAACAAGTTGTGCATAGGCTTCCTGGCACACTAAAAGGAATATAGTAAGCAGAAGCTGTTTGATTTGGGCAGAGCAATTAGGAAACACTTCATTAATAGGGATCATTTATTGACTACTTATTATATGTCAACCAGTATACATTTTATATATTTCAATATGTTTAATTCTTACAGCTACCCCATTAGATAAATACTGTTATTTTTATAATCCCTATTATCTGTATGGGAAGATTAAGGCACAGAGAGCTTAAATAATTTGCCAAGAATGCCCAGCTAATAAATAGTAGAACTGAGATTTAAACCTAGGCGGGCAGTTTCCAGAGTTTGTGCTCATCACTAGGATAATACTTACACCATAGTACTTAATACAGGGCCTCCCCGGTGGCGCAACGGTTGAGCGCTGCGCTGTGGAGCTGTCGACAGCGGCGATACGAGTTCGACACCCGCCGGGGAGAATCCCACATGGTGCTGCAGACCTCTCCTGCCTCGCCCGCTGCTCCCCTCAGCAGTGTACCTCTGATCTGCCTGTTCTGCTCCCCACTCTGTCTCTGGTGGACCCTCTCTCCGCCCCACGCCTCTGGCCTGTACCCCAGCTTGTATGTATAAATAAAATAAAAAAAAAGTACATAATACATCATTAGGTGTTTGTTTAAAATCATCCAGATACAAGCAGATAACTGTGTTGCCTGTGGCAGTAACAATGAAAATGGATTGGAGGGTATGAGTGTAATAGTCAGATTAGAGAAACAACTGGAATGCTAGGACCCAGATTCAGAGATGATGACTATTGTTTTTTTTTTTTTTTATGTCTAAAGAGATCAAAGACTGGGAAGAGAAAATATTTAACTTGGTTTTTGCTATTCTGATATTGAGTTGATGGTAAGATGCCCCCCTGAAAGGATCTGTTAAGCAGGTGAAATATAGAGTTGAAGCTCCAATGTGAACACAGAATCAGGCTCTGGAGACAGAAAGGTATAAGAGATAGTAAAAGCCAAGAGAATTGATGAGGATCTTGAAGGAACAAAGACTTAATGTGTCACCATTTCCGCCTCTCTCTTTCCCCATGGTGTTAGAATTATAGTAAGATTCAGACTCAATTTCAATTTGTTCCAAGTTAGGATGTTCTCTTGTTTTCTCACACCCCTCTCCACTAATACGAAGCCACATTTGGATGTAGTGCCATCCGGGAAAGGCACTAGTTAAGAAATTAGGTCTTTAAAGGAAGACAATTTCCTGTAATCTTCTATTACGGTTTTAAATTATGTTTATTATACGTTTTATAAAACAGACAGCCTTGAATTTGTTTTAAATCCTTAGATGTATAACTTTTATTCAAAAACAGAATTACAAATGAAGCAAATAAAACCACAAAATTAACAAATTTAAATGTCATGTTAATTAATCAGGTTTTACCGAAATAAAATTACTGCTCAGAATATGACTATGTATTTTACTGACGAGTAAGTCATGTTCTCTTGAGTTGTGTATGATTAGGCTACTGTGTACTGTGATGTGCTGCAATTTCCTTATCACTTTTTTGTTATTTGGACTATAATTCATCATGCTGTCCTTTGGTTCTCGTTTGACATGAACTATCATTGATATACGTTTATCTGTATATATCTATATGTAATGCTGCTTGGTGCCAATGTAATCTTAAACAAATATATAAAAGTTTTAGTTAAATCATGTGGTAGTACCCAGTTAGGAGGTGATAACCTAGAATACTCAAGATTTTTTTTTAATTTATTTTAGATGAAGCACACACACACAGATACTCATAGAAAAGTTCTGCCCTCCCTTCCCCCACCCAAAAAACCCCTTTAGTTTGAGAAATACTATTTGAAGGTAAGAAATAACACAATCTTCTTTGGCTTAATACATTAGGACAATTCCCTTGATTGCTAATTTTATTCCTTCCTACATGATGATATAGTTGAAAGTAAGACATAGGAGAACTAAGTCTCTCACCAGTATCTTCTGGGTCCTTAAGTGAAAGTGGCTTTACTTATCTGAGCCTCAGTTTTCTCATCTGTGAAATGGGACTTGGGAAGAAAGACACGGGATGAACCACAATATCTTTAAGGTACCTTCTGATATTTAAGTTTACCATCCATTTGAGGTTCAGAGTAGATGGTACATATGTAACTAAGGGAATGTTAATTTTTATTTAACAACATGGTCTACTTAGTGTACAACCAGTGGGCACCCAAGGGACACCAAATTATTAAGAGATGCGCGCTCTGAAGGGATCTGGCCATTGATGCACACAAAGGCAAAGAAAGCAGACATTTGGTGTGAAATAGCTTTGACAGTTTTAATATGCACAGAGAAGAGGATATTCTTAAAAATAGCTTCCCATTATAACCTCCAAAATTATCCATCAAATCGAGTTGGACCAAAGTTGGACCACTGAGGCCTGAAAGCCTGTCACAACTCTAAGACATCCTTCTGATGGGAAGGGGCAAGAAAATGGAGCAAACAAAAATGGAAATCAAGACAACAGCTGCTATTGTTTCTGCCAAGGATTTAAGAGCAACCTCTCACCCACATGCCTTTTCCAAGTGTGTCTAAATATCTGTCCTCCTCATGTCTTATTCCTTGTCTGTTCTGCAAGTTTCTGAGGGCAATTCAAAGCCAGAGAAGCAAGAGCTCCCAAGTCGATCTGCCTTCCATATTATGTAGCTTCACCTGGTCTCTCAGCTGTGCCCCGAGTTTCCCAGATGCTCTCCTGCTGAGGACGTCCAGTGAATGGCTCCGTGGGACCTTTAATCCAAGGCAAATGCATGTAACTGGGAGCAAGGAAAATGGTGCCTCCCCTTCCTGGAGGTGTATCTGTAATAGTCTCAGATCACTTGTCAAGACAGATCATGACCAAATTCATTATAAAGAATATTCTTTATGTTGCTGTTTGGATCTGTGATCAGAAACCATGTACCTGTTTGTTATCCTTGTCACTTTGCACATCTTTTATCCCAACTTTCACTCTGTATTTTTTGTAAAAATTTCCCTAACTTTACGATTATCAGTGGGCAGTTCTGTTTTATTTTATTTATGTAATGACAGTAATCAGGACCCTTTCCTTACTGTGAAACATAAGATTACTCTAAAAGTGAAACATTGGAGTTACAGTGTGTAATTATTTCATCATGACATTTAATTTAATAAAGATCTCTTTACAAATTAGGGAGTGAAACAGGACTTGGCATTTGCAATACACTTTAAAAAATTAAGCCCTCTTCCTCTAAAGAATGTAGGTCAATTTACAAAACGGAAGTGATTGGATTATATTATACTTTGAATCTAGCAAATGGGTGATTGAAGAAAACAAGCTATTCTATAAAAGCGTAAATTAGTAACTCCGACCATGTCAGCTGGCACAATATTGCTATTCCAAAGAAAACATTTAGAATATAGTACTTATATTGAGAAATGCCATTAGAAGTTTTGTATCAAAATTAACATTTTATCAAAGCAGTTCTTTTCAATAATAATGACTCAAAGTTAATATTATTAGTAAGACAAATTGTTACGATCACAATTTTTAGTAGACACTGTAAAAAAAAGTTTGTCAACCTTTGTGTAAATTAACTGAGAAGTCTTTATAATTTCCAGCTTAACTTTCCCATATTATAAGAACAAGTCATTACGACTATTGGAAAAGAAAAAGGAGAAAGTGAATAATAACCAGTCTATGAAGAGGCCAATTCAGTAATGGTCTAATTTACCACTGGAAATAGCAGAGAGCTTGCATCTCTCAGTCAGCAGCCAATGAGTATTTCACTTTGAAATCATTCTTTGATTAGGACAAAGTCTGCATTTTCTTGTGCAGGCTAGATTTATCAGAGGTTTCTGCGTTGAGTATCTCTCTTATCCACATTTAGCTTTATTTAATATATACTGATTGCCTCTTGTTATCATTTTTGTCTTGATTTGCTTTGTGTCTTATTACATAAAAAGGGTAATAATCTTTGGGAATTAGTTCCTTATTAGAGTCAATTGAAATTTGCAATTTGATTTGCAAGCTTGTATTTCTGATTATAAATAATTGACTGCAAAGGAATTCCTAGTATGATATATTTGCCACATAAATTATTGTTTTAATTTTAATGTGCTTTTAAAATATGCTTACAGGAATGATTTTCCTTCTGCTTAATTTTGATAAGATACTTTGTATATTCCTATTCCATTGCTGGTGTAGATTCCAGCTTGATGGTAGCATAATAATGTTACTACTGGCAATTTATAGAATCTGTGATTTTAAAATTTTCTTTGACTTAAAGTGGATCATCAGAGTAAGTTGGATTCTGTTTATCATTGGAATCATGGTATAGTTTTAATACCAACTGACAGTTGGCATTTATTTGACCCAGTCTATAGATAACCCTTTAAAACTATTTTAAACATACTGCCATTTTTTTGGCCTTCCTCATTTTTGCCTACAGTCAAGACCTGGGTATTTTCACTAAAAGACAGTTCATTTGAGTCACTTTCTTAATTACCAAATGCTACTGTTATGCTGACTTGAACTTCATTATGTACATCTGTTAGCTAAGCACCATTTAAGAGCTGTGAATATCTTAGAGAAGTTTCCTCAGGGTAATTGTGCTCAATGTTTTTATGGTCGGAACTGGAAACTAGTCTGCAATAGGTTTGACAAACATCCAGTTATTCATCTCATGGGTTTAGTTGTTGGGAGCTTATCTTCTTCTTCTAGTGTGAAATAAATATAATGTTTTACTTTGCTCTGTCTAGTCTAGAAACTGGGATCTTTTGTAAATGACTTCCAAGGTGGTGAATAAATATTTTTCTACTAGGGCCTACCTTTAAGCAGTGTGCCTCGTTCTTGGATAAGTCCAAATCATGAACCAGGTCATTTAGTTCTTCCTGTGTTAGTCTGTGTGGGGTTGATGATGCACCACAGTGAAAATCTGGATCACTGCATGCTGATGGAACAGGAGAACAGGTCGACTCAGCCTTGCCCTCATCAGATGAATCAAGAGAATATTCTGCTGGAGGTTCTGGAATAGGAAGCCCCTCACCATGTGGAACTGGTCTCAATGCAGACAGAATGTTTGGGTAGACTGTTCTCAACTTCTTTTGCTTTGTTATTCCACTGGAAAGAGGAGGAACCAAGCAGAAGTAACAGTCCTTTATGAGGTTGCTTGGCTCTCTCCACACCATGGGGACTGCAAACGGCATGGATGGTCTTTTGCCATTGAACCACTGTGAAAGCTGTGTTGTACATGTAGCACAGCATCTGTGAGGGGCCCAAGGCTTGTCTTGGTCACCAACCTTGCGTCCCAAGTAAAGATGAGAAGCCTTCTTCACTTGAGAAGTGATACTTTTCTTCTGGTTGGCAAATGTCACTTCCCCACAAATAGAGCAGAAACTGTCCACGCTATTAACGCACTTTCGAGGCATTACTGTTCTGTATCGTGCCTAAATGGATCAAATAATAACAGTTCTATGGAACAGTAGCTTCAACCGTCTCGCACAAAGTCTGAATTATTTTCAATGCTCAACCTTTCCGACAGGGCTTTCTCTAGTACACTGCTGATGTCAGCTTACTTCAGCAGCCGCCTGGCAGTAGTATTGCATTGCATCAGAAAGTGATGTAATCAAGTCTGGATGATGTGTGCATGATGGTATTATGCAATGCAATGCAATGCAATATTACATCATTCTAGGCTGATTTAGGATGTCGTTGCAGTCCTACTGGATAAATTTACATGGTGAAACATATAAAATGAATTATATGAAATATCTTCAAAATGAGAGCTAATAAAAAATTTGCAGGGTTATATTCATGTTCAGCACACCAAGATACTACAGATTAGGGCCTTTTTAAGTCAATAACGATTTCAGGGTTGACCGGTGTTACTGTAGATTTGAACTATAATTTGAAGCATGGTGGTATGATACATCCATTCTTTTTTGTTAGGATTGTTTTGACTATTCTGGATCTTTCGTGGTTTCATGTAAACTTCAATAATATTTGCTCTATTCCTTTGACAAATACCATTCAAACTTTAATAGGGCTTGCATTGAATCTGTATATTGCTTTGAGTAAGATGGACATTTTGATAATGTTGGTTCTTCCAATCTATGATCAGTAATATCTGTTCATTTCTTGTGTCTTCTCTTCATCTACATAAGTTTGTACAGATATTTCACTTCCTTTGCTAGGTTTATTCCTAGGTATTTAATCCTTTTAGGTGAGATTGTAGATTGGATTTTTTTTCTTGATCTCTTTCTCTTCTAATTTTTTATTTGTGTATAGGAACAGGGCCGAATTTTATATATTGATTTTGTTGCCTGCCACATCACTGCACTAATTTATTTTTTCAAATAGTTTCTGATTGGAGTCTTTAGGGATTTCTCTGCATAGTATCTTATAGTCTGCAAATAGTGATAATTTCATGTCTGCTTTTCCAATTTGGATTCCTTTTATATCTTGTTGCCTTATTGCTCTAGCTAGGACTTCCAACACTCTATTAAATAGTAGTGGTGAGAGTGGGCTTCCTTATCTTGTACCTGATTTTAGATGACTGGTTTTCAGTTTTTCATCATTGAGTGTGATGTTAGTTGTGAGTTTGTCACATATGGCCTTTGTTATATTGATGTATATGCCTTCTATCCCCATTTTATTGAGAGATTTCATCGTTAGTGGCTGTTGTATCTTGTCAAATGTTTTCTCTATTTATTGAAATGATTATGATTTTTCTTTCTTTTTGTTGATTTGGTGAATTATATTGATTTCCAGTTAATGAATCTTATGTATGTGTGTTGGCTCTAGTTTTTACATCCCTGGTTATTTTTGGATTCCATTTTAAATAGGAATAGTTGCTGCAGAATACTTGGAAGTTATGTTTAAGGAACATTTTCTTAGAATCTGGTGATGTCATAAAATGTTATTTCATGAAGATGTCAATTTAACAAATGTCTCTTAGTTTTATATGTGTCTATATATGCATATATATGTATATGAGTGTGAATATTTGTATTCTCTATGTTATACACTTAGAAATACCTCATCTCATTTAATTTCTGCAGCTACCTTCTTGGAGCCTTATTATTAATCTCCCTATTTCATAGATATGGAAAATGAGGCTCAAAAAATTAAAAAGAATTTACTGATCAAAAGATCTGTAACAATTCATTTAATTATTTTGTTCTTTGTATGGATATGTTCTTTTCAAAACTTAGAACTCTAAATGTCTTTATCTCTTTGTTGAATTCTTAGATTTTGGGGATTCTTTTATTCATCCATTCACTCACTATTTCCAAAATTTACAAAGATGTATATTTTCCTTCCTATAAAATGGCATAAGCAAATTCTCAGTATTGTTTGATCAAATTAGATGATATTTGTAAACTTGCTTTTGCATATGCTGATCTACTATGAGGGGTTTGGTTGTTGCTGTTGTTAGCTAATTTTAATATATTTGCTGGATTGCTTAATTGGCAAAATATGTGCTTATGGAATTGACAATGCAGAGATTTCTACAAATTTTGATGAATACTTTTGAAGCCTAGAGGTAGCCATGAGAAAATAAAAGTATTTTTGGATTTGCCTTAACTTATTTTATGTTGTATTGTTTTTGTTGAATTACCTATATTTAGGTATATAATTTTTTTCTGAACTGAAGACCTCTCAATGTCTTATAACTTTCCATTTGTTCCAGCCCTAGTCATCACTCACAACTAATCTCTCTCCAGTCTCCGTAGGCAGTATGGAAATCTCTTCTTGTAATGTATTTAATTTCTTTTTATAGATATACCTTACCAAGACTACTTCTTTTATCCAGGAACCTAAATAGACTTACTATTGCTAATTATATCAATACTGACTGCCTTTGCGTTGTTTCCAAAATATTTCAAATGCTAACCCTCGACCATAAATCTAGTCACTTTTTCGCTGATTCATTATCTTCTATACAAGTTATTCTCTTTTTTTTTTTTAGTGTAGAATAGCAGGGGTGTAGGCCAGAGGTACTGGGGGGTAAGGGGATTCACCAGAGACAGTGGGCAGCAGAACAGGCAGATTTAGGGAGCAGTGGGTGAGACAGGAGAGGCCTCCTTCCCTGTATGTGGTTTAGCTGCCTGGCTGGGGACTTGAACTCAAGCTATAGTCATGATTGTGCTAAAACTTAACCCCTAGGCTACCAGAGAGGCCCAATATTATAATTCTTGCCTCCAAGATTTTGCTCTTGTTATTTCCTTGACATAAAATATACTTTCTGTCCATCTGCCCAAATGCTCACCAGCTACCAATATTCAGTTCAAGCTCTGAGTCTGTTAGTGCATGAGTGAGGGGTTCCCAAGGACCCCAAACTATTAAGGAATGTACTCTCTGAAAGGGATTCTGCCATCCGCCATGTAAAGACAAAGGAAACAGACTTTTAGTGTGAAAGGACTTTAATAGACCTAGTGTGCATATAGAAGAGAAGGAAGGATTTTTTTTTATTGTTATTTATATATTTTACATAGTGTATTCCCCTTGGGTAACCCACCACCGATTCACCCATGACCCATCACCATCGTCACTTGTGCTCTTTTCTACCCCATTTTGAGCCCTTATCCTTCCCCCTCCCTCCCTGGATGTCTCACTCTTGTTTGGTTCCCCTATATTCCTGTTATAAGTGAAACCATTCACTATTTTTCTCTTTCTTTCTGGCTTATTTCGCTGAGCATGATCCCTTCTAGTTCCATCTATGTTGCTGTGAATTGCATGTGTTTATCTTTTTTGAATGCTGAATAGTATTCCATTGTGTATATGCACCACATCCTCTTGATCCATCTTGGGCATCTGGGTTGCTTCCATACCTTTGCTATTGTGAACAGTGCCGCAATAAACATACAGGTGTATGTATCCTTTTGGATTAGTGTTTTTGTGTCCTTTTGGTAGATTCCCAAAAGTGGTATTGCCAGGTCATATGGAAGCTCCATTTTTAGGAGTTTGAGGAATCACCATACAGCTTTCCATAATGGTTGAACCAGTTTGCATTCCCACCAGCAGTGTAGAAGAGTTCCTTTTTCTCCACATCCTGTCAGCATTTGTTGTTGTCTGTTTTTTTGATGTGTTCCATTCTCACTGGGGTGAGGTGGTATCTCATTGTGGTTTTGATTTGCATATCCTTGATTTTAAGTGATGTGGAACATTTTTTCATATACCTGTTGGGTATTTGCTTTTCTTCTTTGGAGAACAAGCAAAGAATATGCAATGGAACAAGGTCAACTTGTTCAATAAATGGTGCTGGGAAAACTGGACTGCTACATGCAAAAAAAAAATGAAGCTAGATTACTACCTCACACCATGCACAAAAGCCAACTCAAAATGGATAAAAGACCTGGTTTTAAGACCTGAAACCATAAAATTTATAGAAGAACATATAGGCAAAACTTTACATGATATACATCTTAGCAAAATCTTTAAAGACACATCCTCCAAAGTGAAGGAAGTGAAGGAAAAGATAAATGGCTGGGATTATATTAAAATAAAAAGCTTCTGTACAGCAAAAGAGACAGTAACCAAAACAAACAGGCACCCTACTAATTGGGAGAAAATCTTTGCACACAATACAACCAATAAAGGACTGATAGCAAAATTCTACAAGGAGCCCACAGAACTCAACAAAAAGAAAGTCAACAATCCAATAAAAAAATGGGCAGAAGAACTAAGAAAAGATATTTCTAATAAAATTCTGAAAATTACCCATCCTCTCATGGGCAAATGCCCAGTGAAACAAGATCAAACTGAAGCAGGCCACTGAGGCCTAAAAGCTTGTTGTAAGTCTAAGGTGCTTTCTGGCAAAAACCAGTACAAAGGAGAAATTCAGAATGCAAAATGTACCAAATAATCCACCATTAAGTCAGGAATACAGCTGCCATTGTCTCTTCCAGGAAAGCAGCTTCCTCAGATGTCTTTCACCTGTGTGTCTTGTCCTAGGGTCTCTACATGTCTCTCTTCCACATGTTTCCATCCATGTCTCTCCTCCTAGTTCCTGGCCGCAAGTTGGAGTTGCAGAAGCAAGGAGAGGTGATTCCACCTCTAATTTTTTTATATAGTTTGGCCTGGCTACTCAGCTCTGCCCCTAGTTCCCATTAGCTCCCCTGCTCAGGAAATCTGGTTCATGGCACACTAGGACTTATAATCCAAGGTTTTTGCATGTATGTGGGGGAAGGGAAAATGGAACCAGATCGCAGTGCAGTGATGTCCCTCCCCACTTTATGGAGTCACATTCTATATCAAATCCTCTATGAAGTCTTCTCTGTTAGTTTAGGTAATGCTCAGTTCCACTTCCTCTGATTATTTTAATATAGTTATGGCACACATTTTAGTACTTGTGCTCTAATTATTTGATATTTGTCGGTTTTATCTTTGTAACCAGACTATAACTCCCCTGAGAGTCTGATAGATTACTACACAGTACATACTCAGTAATGTAATAAATTTTCTCGTTTATAAGTTAGGTAGTATAAAGACTATGAATTTAACATTACCTAACTTACTAGATGGAATCAGTGTATATGATGATGTATATTTTTTGTCAATCACTAATATGTGGTCTTTCTTTAAATGGTGAAATCTTGGCACAGGAAGAAGCTAGAATCTATTTCTTCAGTTCATCTTCCTCCTGGGGCTGACGATATTCTCATATACATCTTAATGTAGCTATCATAAATAGACATATTCTTCTTAAACTCATTTTAGAGATGAGAAAGTAAAGTCCGAGAAGGGAAGATCAAAATGAAGAAGAGATGCTTAAGCTGGATCATCACAAGTTGGATATTCATAAGAAGGAAGAATGAGAAACTAAGGGATTCTAAACCTATAGATTCCCTAGAAAAGATACATGATGTATCTTCATTGTACTCAGGTATTTATAAATATATAATATAGCTGGAACCTAGGGTTGGCTAATGGCATGTAAAATTATGAAAATAGAGGATATAGTTTGAAAAAAACACCTTAACATTTCCAAAATTGAGCTCATCACATTGTTTGCCCCCTTCCCACTCACTACTTGTATCTTCCTTCTCAGTGAATTGCACCACCCACCCTATTTCTTAAATTTCTAATGACAGAAATTCAGAAGTCCTTCTAAATTCCTTCTTTTTTCTCTCCTTCCCTCCATATTCAAATGCTAAATTCTGCTGGGTGAGCATCCAAATTTACCTGGGAAATTGTTAGAAATGCAAATTCAGAGGCCTGAACCAGAGCAGCTGAATCATAAAATGTGGGGATGGGGCCCAACTGTCTTTTAACAAGTCCTCCAGGATATTCTTAGGCACGGGAAAGTTTGAAAGTTTCTGCTGCAGGCAGTGAGGAATCTTTGAGAGGTTTGAGGCAGGCAAGTGACCTAGTAACATGAATTTTAGAAAGCTCATTAAGATATTTACGTGGAAAATAGAATGGAATGGAGTAAAACTGAAGGTAACAAGACTGATTACAATACAAAAAAATTTAAAAAATGAGATAGAGGAGAAGATAGATTTATGAGATATTGAAGAGTTTGAATTAGGCAATGTATGTTACCATTTGGAAGCACAAGGTAAACAGCAGGACCAGGGTTTAGAGAAATTAATTAATAGCTTATTTTTCCTTTCCATCTTTCTTTTTTGATACTTTTTTTTTGGTTGAATAGACTTTAGGTGTCAGGTGTCAGTGTTTAGCAAAGCATGAGTTATTTGAAACTGGACCTCAGGAGAGAGGTCATATCCTGCAAATAAATATTTTGGAGTCAACAGTATACAAATAATCCAAAAGAACATTCAAGATGAGAAGTGGACAAAAGAATTTCTGGAGAACACCAATACTATAGGAAGTCTTTAAAGACTACGAAATGGCTAGACAGTAAGGAATAGGGTCAGAAATTTGATGTCTCGGAGGCAAGTGGATAGAATTTCAATGAGGTCAACAGAATCAAATGCCACAGACAGGTCAAGTAAGATAAGATCTAATTAATTATATTTGTCATTTAGGGAGTCACCACTCTCCTTAGTAGTCACAGCCTCAGTAAAGTTTTGCAAGCAGAAGACAGCAGTAAATTGAAGCATGAATTAGATGAGATTAAGTTGAACCTTTAAGTATAACTTGGATATGCAAGGAAGGAAAGAGATAGGGAATGACAATTAGCTTCAGAAACAACATGAGTAGAATTCGAGGGTTGTGTCTGTTTCCAATCTGGAATAAAGAGTGAGTTAAAGAAAATCTGAAGATAGATTAGAGAAAGGGGAACTTGATGGAATAAGGTCTTAGAGGATACATGAGGGCATAAGATTCAGGACAGAGGAGGAAATATTTGCTGTCAATATTGTGCTAAAATATCTATTAATGTATCTACCTCTTGCAACTAAATTGAGAACTATTCAAATGAAAGGAGTCTTTTCTGTCCATAGTATATAAGGTCAATAAAAGTTAGATGAGTGAAGAACTTGTCCTTTGATGATGCTTTTCTCTCACAGTTTTTGTTGGTTTCCCCCCAGTATTTTTTCCCTCACTTCCAATATTTTTTGTCACTGATGGAGACCTAATCTGTGTCCAAAGTTTCTCTTTCTGAGACAGGTGAGGCTGAGTTGTGACAAGATCTTCTTAGTTATTCAACTACATTCATTTACTCACCATTAATAGAAACACTGAATAAAAAGACTATCCTTGGCATCCTGTTTACTTTCCCATTGAGCTATGGTATTTTAGTGTGCAGACCGAGGGGCACCTTGGGACCCTCCAAACTTGTACACTCTTAATGGGTTCTGCCACCCATTGTATGAAGACAAAGCATATTCTTAATATATGAGGCCTTTAGTAGAAAACAACATTAATTGAATTAGCGTGCATAGAGAGAAAGGAGAAGAAAGTATAATAGTTTTGTACTGAAGCATCTGAAGTTAGCCATCCCCTCTTGGGTAAATACCCAGTTAAACAGAGTTGTCCCAAAGTAAGCCCAAAAGGCTCAAAAGCTTACCAAAGTCCAAGGCGCCTTTTGCCAAGAAACTATTGGAAGGTGACAGATGGGTCTGGTCAAGTCTTGAAGGAAAGGAGCAGATTCAAAGTACAAGTCCTTCGCATGGTTCTCTCTCACCCACGTCCCTTCCAAGGGTCTCCTTCCATGTCACCCAAGTCCCTGGTGCAGGTCCAAGGCAAGGGTATCAAGTGTGGCTTCTTCTTCACATGTCTCTCTGCTCCAAGTGCCTCCTCCAGGTCTTCTCTTTTCCAGGCCTTCTCTAGCTTCCCTTTGCCACTCAGCTCAACCCTTCCTTAGGTGGGGCAGGGGATATGGAACCTCCGCCTTTTAGATTATACTGTTACAAGTAGAATTAGATTGCCTTTGAGAATAATGGTCCAATGTGCTATAGATACTTGACATATACTATTTAACATCTTAGTCTTCTTTCTAGGCCTTTCCCCAAGCCATCCAACCTCAGAAACTTTTAAATTTCATGCTTCCTCTCAGTTCTTCCAGTAGAAACTTACCATTGTTACATATCTTCTAGGTCTGGGAAGATAATAAAATGCATCAGAGTAACTTGCCAGTTCCAATACACATTTATTTATTTTATTTTGTTGACTTGTCATTTGCTAAAAGATATAAATAGCTTCACAGTATAAGAGGAAATATTATGCATAGGTTGAAGCAGGATAATTATTTTTGTCCTAAAAGAAAAATCTGATCTAAAGATATATTTGATTTTTTCATGTGTGTAATTAGAAATGGCCATTTGAAATAGAAGCGGAGATGCCCAAGAGCCTAATTTCTAAGGTAGTAATTTACTATATTTATTTCAAAGTAAGTCTCTATGGCTAAGTTTAGGAAATGCCCTGGAATTGAACCAGTGTGCTTTAGGAAGATTCAGATGTTTAGTTTTTAACCCTTCGATATTTGCTTTGAAAAATTCTCATAGTTTCCTATGAATGAAACATAACTATAAGAAGAAGGCTGTTTCCTTTCCAGTGCCTTTCTGCAACTACAAAAAGGTGAATTAACTTGCAAATTGTTATAAAGAACACATTAATTTTCTACTAGGCCAAAACTGGTCTTTTGTCTTGTCCATAGTACTTAAAACAGCACAGAGGGAATAGCAGAAACTCAGTACATGCTTGCTGACTTCAACAGTTAGAGAAACAACATCTTGTCCTCTGCCTCCTCCTTGAGAATATCCCTGTCGACCCTATATTTAGAAAATGGGTTTTTGTCTAAGTCTGGAGACAAGGTTGTATCTGTGGAACAGATGCTCATTATAGTTCACATGCATACTGAACATAATTTCAGAAAAGCAATGAGGTCATTTCTTCAAAACTCTCCTAGAAAGGACCACAAGAACTAGGGGCTGGTTTAACTCATCCCCCAAACTCGTCTCCCCTCTTTTCAGCACCACCAGTGTCCTGAGTTCTAATTCTTTGATCCATTTTTTAATTCCTGTTTTTAGAAAATCTATAAATCTGCTACTCTCTATTATGACACTTGACTGGCAACTTTTTATCAGAAGCAGAATATAGGTAAAAAATTTAAATAGATATTTTTTAAATATTTCCTGTACCTACCAGTCCCCCTTACTATCACTGTCCTTTTTAGAGGTCTTTTCTTCAGTGTTCCCAAAGCACTCTATACTTCTGTCACAGCACTGATTAACTCAACATTGCAATTGTTTGTTATTTTATCTGTCTCAGCCTTGAAAAACAGCACAGACAGGAACTAACTTCCATTTCTGTATCTTCTATACCTAATACAAAGTATAGTATAAGATAGGTTCCCCCCGCTTTCGCTCTCTCTCTCTATGTGTGTGTGTGTATGTATACACATATATGTATATATATGTGTATATGTATATATAATATGTATATGTATATATAATGTGTGTGTATATCGTATATATGATGGGCTGATATAGGCAAATTTGCCAGCCCCCTGCTAAGGACTTCATTAGCCTGACCCTATTTTAGTTATTCAGCTACATTTATGAGTACCTATTATGCAACAGGCACTGTTAGGTACTGTGGATATAATGGTGAATGAAAATAGAGATGATCTCTACTGTCACAGAACTCATAGTCTGGTGGAGGAGATAGATACATAATCACACAAGTAAATGTAAAATTACAACTATAATGTCATTGGGAGAGGTACATGGTACTACAAGAGCTAATAATGTCAGGTTGAGAGGTTGACCTACTCTAGGAGAAAGTGATACTTGAGCTGATATCTGAAAGATGTCCTAGCATTACCTACCAAAAAAGCAAACAAAAATATACAGAAAGTAAGAATTATGCTCTGTGAGGCTGAATCACAGCAAAAGGCAGAGATGAGGCTAGAGAATTAGGCAGGGCTCAAATCATGTAGCATGTTCTATGCCATTTTAAGGAGCTTATGTTTTTAACCCTAAAAGCAATGAGAAATAGCCCTCCAATACTCTTGGTCTTTCTGTTGTCCAAATGTACAAAGTTTTGGGCCTCCCTGGTGGCGCAGCGGTTGAGCGCTGCGCTGTGGAGCTGTCGACAGCTCGCGATGCGAGTTCTACCCCTGGCCAGGGAGAATCCCACATGGTGCGGCAGACCTCTCCTGCCTCGCCCGCTGCTCCCCTCAGCAGTGTATTTCTGATCTGCCTGTTCTGCTCCCCACTCTGTCTCAGGTGAACCCTCTCGCCGCCCCACGCCTCTGGCCTGTACCCCAGCTTGTATGTATAAATAAGTAAATCTTTTAAAAAAAAACAAATGTACAAAGTTTAATCTTCATACTTCCAATCATACTATTCTCCACTTGTATTCTAGTCACCACTCCTTTCCAATAATTCAACTCTTGTTAGCCATTGAGGCATAGTTCAAGTCTTATGTCCTCCAAGATTATGCCTTTGATTACTTTAGCCTAGAAGGAGTAACCTTTCCATTTCTATTGCATTGATTTGTTCTGTCCATATACTCCTTTTAGTGTCTCATATGTCATCTTACCTTGTATCTTCATAAATGCTTTCATACATGGCTTTTGGCTCAAGAGACCTTGTAATAATTGTCTTCTGAATCCCTGTTAAATATTCATAGGTCACTACTTTATTCATACTGCATTCTCAGTATCCATTCTCAACATATATATTGAGCCATGAATCCAAATACAAACTAATTCTTGGAGTAGATGAAGGGAAATATTTTGACACTAATGTTCTTCCTGATAAAATGAGAGCAACCACTTAACATATAGAAAATACAGTGCAATTAACTTTTTTAACTGGTTACATCATGACAATTATTTCACTAAGGTGACTTATATTTTCACCACATTTTCAATTATTTTCACTACATTATAAATCATTCAACAAAAGTATACTGGATACATTTTGTAGAGCAGTCATTGTGAAGGTAGGCACTAGGGTAACAGATTAATATGACATGGTCTTTGCTATCAAAAAGTTTAAAAAAGATGGTATCCATAGCTATTAGAATTAACTCCATTTCAATTCCCAAACAGACTCAAATGGATTTTTTAATAATCCTAATTCTCAAGCAGTTTGTGAATGATTTAATTTTTATCAGAAATGTGGTCCTACCATAAGATTAGGAATACAAAATCTGGATATGGTAGGATGAATTCAGCATTAAAATAATGCAACAAAATTAATTTCCTCTATGATTAATTATAGTTTTGGATATTACACCTCAAGGCATTGTATAGGTAATGTGAGAAGCAGAGTCTTATAGCTCATCCACATTTTTCAGTGAGACCAGGAAATTTGTTTCCAGTTGAGAGGCAGTGCAGAGTCAGGACTGTGAGGTCTGTGATTCCTCTTTCAAGTTCTGGAGAAGTCCACAGATAGAGAGCAGCAATTAGCCACAGATCATTAGCTTTTTTTTTTCTTTAGAAAGGTTTTGACCAAATATATAGAATTTCTAATTATTCCAACTCTTGGAGTGAACTAAAATCTTCATCCTATTAGAAGGAATATAGCATACTAATTACTCTATTAATCAACATGTATTTTTAAACACCCTAGGGGTAACTAGCAAAGTTTAAAGTCTTGAAAAGTATTTTTCCTTTCCTGAAGCGACTTTTGGAAAAAAAATGCTCCTTAAATAATTTTAATTGTTTCATTTACTACCAATTAATTAACTGCCTAATCAAGAGGACACGCCACTTTAGGGACTGTTGCTCAAAGCTCACAGGGAATCAGCCAACTAGGCTTGCAAAACAAAACAAAATTTAAGAATAAATATCAATTTACAATCCTTTTTTTTGATATTTCATTTATTTCATCCAAGTTAATTCAGTCTTGAGGCATTATCATTAAATTCTAAGAATTTTTCATAAGTGTCTTTTCCCCCTGCACACTTGTTTCAAAATATAAATGATTATGAGACAGAACTTCTGAAAACAGACATCTCAACTTTAAACACAGGCACAGCTTTCAGCAAAATGAGTACAAGAAAACTTACTTCCCTGGCCTATTTTCAAACCTTGTAAAAATGTTAAAAAAGGCCCGGGTAGGTGGATTGTAGGACTGTATTATTGTAGCTATTACCTGGATGAATTGATTGTAGGGGTCTTTTTGCTCATATCTTTTATGTCTCCATTGTAGCAATTGTGCACTTATATGATGAAAATAGGATGAAAGGAAACCACTGAGAATATCTACATTGTCTTTGTTGGTGGAGAACAGACAGTGACCCAAGGCATGGGCTGTCTTGGCTTTGATGAAAATTAAAATCTTGTATAGATTCCAGTTCTGAACATATGCTTCACACTCTGTGTGCCCACATTATGATGCATTCAAAATATTTTATGCTAACAGATTACAGTAGATAACAATATGCCTTTGTTTCCTACAAAGGAAAAGTCAGTAAATTGTTCTACTTAGTGGTTAAAATACCAGCTCAAGATGCAAATATATCCCAATAGCTCTAAATCCCATTGTAATTCTTCCTAATTTAAGGCATTTATGAACTCATAACAGAGGCTCAAGCTGTTCCTATTTCTAGCTTATTTTATTTATCTTTCTCTTATTACCTGTTCTACTCGAAGCTTTGTAAATCTTGAAAATCCTGTACATGTTAAAGGAGAAACTCCACCAATTAAAGTGTGCTGAAACATAGTGGAAAGAACAGAATATTATGTGGTTCATGGAGAACTACATGATTTATTTGATTTTAATTTTCTTTCCTTGGTTTGTTACGCCTGTCAAGTTCATCTCATCATATAATAATTATCAATTTCTAAACTCTTCAGTATTTCAAAGTACTTTTTCAACTAGGTAAGGAGAATGCCATCTTTCTTTTTTTTTAAATTATTATTAGATTTGATGAAACAGTTGGAGGTCAATATAACATTTTTCTTTCTAAATGCTTCCTAAGAATGAATACAACTGCACAGTTTATTAAAGAAATTCAATAGTGCCATCTTCTTGAAGCTTCTTCTCTACCAAGTAAATGACAATTTGAAATAATACCTTTTTTAAAAAAACTAAAAGACCCACCCTGCCATTATATAAAATGAGGAAACTCTTCTTGTTGTGTTAACATCTTGAGTCTAGTCTCAGGGAAGCTGTTTTATGAGATTTACTGGTGCAATTTGGTTGCAGATGCTTGTGATTTATAGAGAAGTTCATGGAAATAGAATCTGTATAAAGAACCAAAACAAAAACAAAGGCATTAGGTAACTCACATGGAGTGCATGTCACATTCATCATGTTTTTGTCATGTTGATTTAATGTTAATGTCTTGGGGAGTGTTTGGGACTCATGCTCTGTGACCTTCAGTTGTCTAGGGAGTGGTTTGGGGTCAAACTCCCAGACGAGTCTCAGGTGATAAGGTTTGGGCTACTCCCCATCTCAGCCTGCATGATCTGAGTCTCCCATATCCCAACCCTAAGCAAATTCTCCAAACTTTTAAAAAGGCTTTAAAGTTTTGCAGTCCTTCTGCTGTCGAGCCCTTTGTTCAGCCTCTTTTCCCTGTTGTAAAAAATATTTTCTGTTCAGGTAAAATTGGTGTTCAACACTATATGGCTCAGAAATAAAGGATCCCACCTTTTTAGTTGCATATTACCACACCACACCTGCCACCAAAGTACCGAGATATTCACTCCTTATTAATGGAATAATTTGCCAACTGATTTCCCTTTAGGAAACAAAAATATATTGCTTTCTGTGCTGATATTTGTATGCGATGCACATTTCATACAGAAGTGGCACACTTTTTAGGTTGCACACTTCTTACGGAGTCGTATGCTTCTCTCTCCCTCAGCATGACTCGCAGTTATAGTTATAAATTTGAGGTTCAGCAAAGCCCTATTAACTGAATGATCTTTTTGTCCAGTCACTCAACTAGACATTAGGTTTAGAAAATAAACAGAGTGGGGAGTTTTCATCCTGCCACATGGTTCCTCCAACCACAGAGAGATGAGTCATCTGTTGAGGAAGCACCAGAACAAAGAGCAGACTGTAAACTTCACCCCTGTCTGTGAGAGCATGAGATAGGTTTAGGTGATTTGCCTAGCTGATGTTAACTGTGTTCTTATCTCTCATCCAGCCTTACCTATCAACTAGACTAATTTCGTGACATGTCCTCACCTCTGTCCTAGTCCCTAGGTTATTTCATCACCATGGACTAGAATATTAGTATTTGTTGCCTTGGTTGAGGATGATTTCTATTATGTAGTTTGTTTCTCTATAAGGTTGAACTTTCTTTTTCCTGGAATTTTTCTACTCTTTCTCTCTCTCTCTCTCTCTCAATCATTTCTTCGTCCATTTAGGGACAAGGAATAAGGGGAAAATAATTTCCTGGCAGAGTACAGATACCACGGTTGACTCTGTTGCAGGCGGGTTGAGGGAACCCCAAACCCGCATACTCAAAATGGGTTCTGCCATCTGCGGCATCAAGACAAAACATTTTCTAGTGTGTAATACCTTCAGTAGGAAATAACTTTAGTACAGTTAGTATGCAATAAAGAGAAGAGAATAAAATATAGTATCCAGACTAAACACCCAAAGTTACCCATCCCCTCATGGGTAAATGCCCTGTTTGGTCCAAAGCAGGATCACTAAGGCCCAAAGCTTGCCACAAGTCTAAGATACCTTCTGGTGGGGACCCACAGGAAAAGGGCAGAAGGGACCAGCAAGTCTAGAAGGAAAAAAAAAAACAAAATCCAAACCCAAGTCAAGCTAAAGGCTGCCATGGTCAGCCTCCCCACAGGTCTCACCCATGTTTCTCTTTCATGTGTCTTCTTCCAGGTGCCCCAAGACCCTGGTACAAATCCAAGACCGAGAAGTAAGCACAGCTCTTCACATGTCTCTCTGCTCCATGTGCCTTCTCCAGGTCTCTTTCCTTCCTTTTTCCAGTCTCTTCTCTAGATTCTCCTTCCTGATGATCTCCACCCTTCCTTAGGGTGGGGCGAGGAATAACACAGTTGAATCTGGAACCTCTCCTTACCCTGGGAATTACCCTGTTACAGTGCCACCATTATACAGATTCCTCCAATTGCCAGCAGTGGTGTTGTGTTATCTGAAAGGGATTTCTTTCCTCATAGCTCAGAAAAAAGTTAAAGTAACCTCTCAGTATTCAGCATGTACTGCCGGAAAATAAAAGACTGGTTAGACTTACGGTGAGATCAGCACATAGTAATATAATTTTTCATACTTTCTCAAAGTATCATTTGCTACCAAATAGACACCTAGATGATATATTATTGCAACCAATAAAAATCCCAGGACCAACCTTACATATTTCCCATACAAGCAGATATTTTTTGCTTGTGTCTAGCAAACATTCTAAGCCAGTAGTGTTAATACCTTATTCTCACATGTAGTGACATATAGATAAATTTGTTTTCGATAAATGACGTGTGGTTAATGTGTCATTGCAATGTGTTATATTTAGGGCTAGTTTTTGTAGGTGTGTTTAGTTTGTTTGTTTTTTTTATTTCACATCTAGTGAAAATTGTTTTGACTGAAAATAATTAAAAAATAAGCTAATTAGTTAAATCTACCTGAATGTTCATATATCTGTCCAAAACTTGTACTGAGCATTAGAGTGCTCAAGTTTAGAGTGTTCAAGCATTCTTTCTTGTTTTACCCATAGGTTTCACTTGATTTGATTTAGTAATATAAGTGATAAAATTTGAGTTGTTCTTGAGAAAAAAGGTAATTGAGATCACTAAGATTAAAAATCTGCATCAAAATCCTATAATTGAACAGGATGTAAGGGACTTCAGGATATAAAATGCAATAGGATACTTTTGTAACATAGTGTAGCATTTAGTTTGAATTTCAGCTGAAAGTTAGGAGTGAGGTAGCCTAGGTCTTAGCTCTGCCTCTTCTGCTTATTTGTTATATGATCTTGAGTAAATTATTTTTTTTCAGGACTTTAATGCCACTTTCTGTAAAATGCAGCATTACACTGATTGTTTTAAGTCAAAACCTAACACCAAAATTTCTCTTATGCCTGTTTCTAGATGTCTCTCTCTTCCTCTCTCTCATAGCATTTTTAGGTATGTCCAGAAGCATTTGGCTTAAAATATCAAGCAAGACATCATGTTTACCAATATTAATATTTTTTATCACTTTAAATTTTGAGTGCCCATTCTTGTAAACCAGTAAATTAATTTCTGTGTATAATGAAGTTATTTAAAGCATATGTAGAATTCAGGGAGAAAATTGGCCCAAGAAAAAAAATCTATATATTCGTCTTTTAACATTAAGATTTCTAGTAAAATATTCTTTTAAATTATATACACTTATTTGGGAGGACTCTACTATGTTTTTGACATTGCTTTAGGAGCAAGTCATATAAAAATGAAAAAGTCCCTGCTCTGACAGAGATTATTTTCTTTGGAAGAGATACATAAAATGGATAGGAAAACCTGGTGTAAATACCACTCAGAAAGACAACATATGTGATGTGGTAGAGAGTGATGGAATGGGACACATTAGGTAGTTAAAGGAAGACTGAGGTCTGCATGTCATAGAAAAGCCAGCCACATAAAGATGACAGTGGAAAACATTCCTGGCTGATGTTATGCAATGGTTCAAAGTGAAAGTGAGCTCGGCATGTTTGACTAGTTGAAAGGAGATTAGGTACTCCATTGGTGGTGGGCTACCCTAGGGGAATACAAAATGTAAAAGACATAAATAACAATAAAAATATATATTAAAAAAAAAAAAAAAAAGAAGGTAAATCCAACAGGAGGAGTCACTATTGAGAATAGCTGGTCAGTGAGGTAAGAATATACCAAGAAGAGACCATAGTATGAGGGACTCCAAGAGAAAGAAAGCATTCCAAGTGGTAGGGAGTAATAGGCTATGTCAAATGTTATGGAAAAGCGGGATACAGACTGAAAATTGCTATTGGATTTGGCAATATGAAAATCAGTGAGTGGTGGTAAAGGAAAGCCCAATTAATGGTGGTCGAAGAGAGAATGTGGACTGATGAAGTCAGTTACTCCACCAAACTCTGTCAGAAAGTTTGGCTGTGAAGGAAAGCGATGGGGCTGTAGCTGAAAGAGTATTTTAGTGAAGGGAGTATTTCTTTTTTATTTATTTCAAGATTGGAGATACTAGCATTTGATATTTATTGATAAAACATTATCAGTAGAGGGTCTCCCTGGAGGCGCAACGGGTTAAACGCAGCCCAGTGAAGCTATCCAGAGCCACTGCAGTACGAGTATGATACCCAGCCAGGGAGATTCCCACATGGTGCAGCAGACCTCTCCTGCTTCACCCGCCGTGCCCCTCAGTAATGTACTCCAGCCGATATGCCTGTTCTGCTCCCCACTCTGTCTCTGGCAAACCCTCTCACCACCCACACCTCTGGCCTACACCCCAGCTTGTATGCATAAATAAATCAATCTTAAAAAAAAATCAGCAGGGATGAAAAATAATGCCAGAGGAGAGAAAGGGAGTAATCTTAGGAACAGAGTTCATGAAGAGGTGTAAGTGATCATATCCTTTGCACAAAGGAGATGTTAGACTGTAAAATAGGGAGAAGCTTTTTATCTAACTCATTGGAGTGAAAGGAGATTCTGAGCATTCGTATTTTGGAATTTCTGGTTTTTTACACCCATTTTCTCAATAAAGTATGTTAAGACCATCAACTAAGTATCCAACATTGCAGATGAACAGATCAAATGTAGGAAAACTTAAGAAATAAAAGAATGAAACAATAATTATGAATTTGGAATGGAGACCCTATTGAGGAAAATGGAAGAATAATATACTCTGATTTGGAGCAAGTCACTTTCGCTCTCTTAGCTTTAGGTTCCTTTCTGTCTAAAATGTGAGTATCAGAGGAAGTTATTTAGTGGTGAAAGCATGGAGTTGACATTGTATAATGACTCAAGGCTCAGTGTTTTTATAAACTTTTTTTCAACCCTCAGCGAGAGATTTTAGGAATTAATATCTATCTGGTGAAGAATAATATATTTGAAGTTTAGTTGATTCAGTTCAATTTATTTTTCTTCTGTTAAGTTCAGGTGACACTAAAAGTGATACTTCTTATTCAAAGTAAAATATCAAATGTGGTGCTACTTTTTATAAAATTATTTTTCTCTCCATCTTTATATCTGTACATGGAGCAATGATTGGAATGATGTTTAATGAGTGTTAATTAAATGTTTGAATGGTAAGGCTTTGTGTAGTGCTGTTTGTTATTTAATTTCTTTGTGCTTTTCTATGTTTTATGGAATTTTGTCAGGAGTATTTTTTTCTATAAAGTAGTACATTCCTTATTGTTTCAAATCATTGTATTAAAGAGAATAATATGTTTTCTTCCTGTGGTAGAGAGATCAATGTCCTTCCTCACCCAAAAATGTCTGTCCTAAACCCTGGAACATGTGAATGTACTTGGTCAAATAAAAATGGAAGAATTAAAGTTGCAAATGGAATTAAGATCACTAATCAGCTGTGCTTGGATAGGGACAGTCCAGGCTGGCACTTTGTAATGACAGTGTTCCTTGTAAAGGGAGGTGAGAGAGTGAAGAGAGAACCAGAAAGATGACAGCCTGGGAGGGACATGGCCTGAGGTTGCTGTCTTTGAAGATGCAGCAACAGACTCATGACCTAAGCCACGCAGGCAGTTTCTAGAAACTGGTCAGACAAGGATATCTTCCCTAGAGTCCCCAAAAAGAATGCAACCGTGCTGGCATCTTCATTTTATTCTGACCTACAGAGCTGTAAGCTAATAAATTTATATCGTATAAGCCACTGAGTTTATGTTAATTTGTAATTCTAGCCATAGAAAACTAATCTACTTGCTTCCCCCCATCCCCCTCAAATTTGTTTTCTATAAAGCAGCCAAAGTGAACTTTATAGAATTGCACTGTCCAACACAGTAGCCACTAGACACAAGGCAAATGAACACATGAAATGTGGCTAGACTGAAATGGTATGTGCTGTATCTATAAGATACACAGTGTATTTTGAAAACTTGGTTTAAAATATGAAATTTCTCATTAGTAATTTTTTAATTTTATGTCATATTGAAAAGATAATATTTTGGAAATATTGGGTGACAAAAAAATACAATTATTAAAATTAATTTCACCTGTTTCATTTTACTTTTTTAATGTAGGTACTAGAAAATTTTAAATTACTTCCTTGAGTCACATTATATTTCTGTTACATAGCACCAATAAAAGGTTAAGAGCATACCGTAATTTCCTTATTTAAAAACCTTCGTTAGCTTCCCGCTGTACTAGGAATATCCTTCAATCTTTTTTTAACTACAGCATCTGGCTTTTGGTATCTGTCTAGCTTAGCTTTTGTTACTTCTACTCTTTTCTAATGAGTCAAGCCTATTTTGGCCTCAGGGCCTTTGCACATGTTGTTCAGTAGACCTGGAAATTTGTTCATCCTATTCACCCTGAAAATTTCTTATCAACTCAGTTTTTCGCTGGCTTCTCAGTGTAAATTAAGTCCATTGTTTTTTCATATTCAGAGTACCCTGTTCTTTTATTTTATAGTATTTTCCGCATGATAAATTTATTTGCTTATGTTTTTATTATTTTTGGAAATGATTAGGACAGTGTATGCTTGTTTTTAACTACTATATGCTGAGGTCAAACAAGGTTTAGGTCCTTAGTAAATATTTATTAAATGAATGTAGAATGATGAAGTGAGATAATGACTATGTAAGTACTTTGTCAACTGTATTTTTATGTATAGATATTATCACCTTACAGTAGTAATAGTAATGGGAAGAAGAGGAGGGAGGTGGTAAGGAAAAGGAGGAGAAGAAAATGAAATAGTTTTCAAGTCTTTGACTTGCATAATTTTTAGGTAGAATTTCTTGTCCTAGGTTCTGTCATTAAACCACTGGGAATAAATAGCACAATAGGCAGCTATATTATATTGCCTTAATTATTTAAATGTATTATTTTTCATTGAGGTAATGTTGGTTTACAACATGTAAGTTAAGGATATCAGGGCATACCTCTTCCAATGTAAGTTACCACCACAGACTACCACGAAAGCCCCGATACACTGATCACTGGCCCTAATCTGTAGTATCTTGGTGTGCTGAACATGAATATAACCCTGAAAATTTTTTATTAGCTCTCGTTTTGAAGATATTTCATATAATTCATTTTATATGTTTCACCATGTAACTTTATCCAGTAGGACTGCAACAACATCCTAAATCAGCCTAGAATGATGTAATATTGCATTGCATTGCATTGCATAATACCATCATGCACACATCATCCAGACTGGATTACATCACTTTCTGATGCAATGCAATACTACTGCCAGGCGGCTGCTGAAGTAAGCTGACATCAGCAGTGTACTAGAGAAAGCCCTGTCGGAAAGGTTGAGCATTGAAAATAATTCAGACTTTGTGCGAGACGGTTGAAGCTACTGTTCCATAGAACTGTTATTATTTGATCCATTTAGGCACGATACAGAACAGTAATGCCTCGATAGTGCGTTAATAGTGTGGACAATTTCTGCTCTATTTGTGGAGAAGTGACATTTGCCAACCAGAAGAAAAGTATCACTTCTCAAGTGAAGAAGGCTTCTCATCTTTACTTGGGACGCAAGGTTGGTGACCAAGACAAGCCTTGGGCCCCTCACAGATGCTGTGCTACATGTACAACACAGCTTTCACAGTGGTTCAAAGGCAAGAGACCATCCATGCCGTTTGCAGTCCCCATGGTGTGGAGAGAGCCAAGCAACCACATAAAAGACTGTTCCTTCTGCTTGGTTCCTCCTCTTTCCAGCAAATAAAAAAGCAAAAGAAGTCGAGAACAGTCTACCCAAACATTCTGTCTACATTGAGACCAGTTCCACATGGTGCGGGACTTCCTATTCCAGAACCTCCAGCAGAATGTTCTCTTGATTCATCTGATGAGGACAAGGCTGAGCCGACCTGTTCTCCTGTCCCATCAGCATGCAGTGATCCAGATTTTCACTGTGGTGCATCCTCAACCCCACACAGAGTCATGATTTGGACTTATCCAAGAACAGGGCAGAATTGCTAGGATCAGGGTCCTACAATGGAATCTTCTAGAAGAAGATGTCACAATTACTTGATATCGAAAGCGCCACCAGCAGTTGGAGCCTTTCTTCAGAAAGGAAAATACTCTGGTTTTCTGCTCCATTATTGAGGGCCTCATGAATGCCTTAGAAGTCACTCATGACCCACAAGAATGGAGACTATTTCTAGACTCTTTGAAACTGAGTTTTAAGGCTGTGCTTTTGCACAATGGAAACCATCTTCCATCTATTCCAGTAGCGCGTGCTGTCCACATGAAAGAGACATACGATCACTTAAAGCAGCTACTGAATTCCATTGAGTATAACAAGTACAGCTGGCACGTCTGTGGTGATTTGAAGCTAGTTGCCCTTTTAATGGGACTGCAGCAGGGATATACAAAATACATGTGTTTCTTATGTGAGTGGGATAGCCGAGCAAGTGAATTGCACTACTTGCGGAAGGAATGGACTCACAGATAAAATGTAGCAGTTAGAAGAATACCCAGCACCCAGCTCTGGTCGCGGCTCACAAAATCCTGCTACCACCCCTTCACATCAAACGAGGTTTGATGAAGAATTACGTGAAAGCCATGGACCCAATCTCTCTAGCTTTGTGATACCTGCATGAAAAATTCCCTCGACTCAGCGAAGCAAAGATTAAAGAGGGAGTTTTTGTGGGTCCTCAGATTCGAGAGCTCTTCAGAGATGACTGGTTCAACAATTTGCTGCAGGGTGATGCGAAACAAGCATGGAATGCTTTTTGCCTAGTGTCTACAAACTTTCTTGGGAATGTTAGGGCAGAAAACTACAAGGAACTAGTAGAAGACATGCTGATGCAGTATCGAAACTTGGCTGCAATATGTCTCTAGAGATCCACTTCCTTCATTCCCATCTGGATTTCTTCCCTGAAAACTGTGGTATGGTTAGTGATGAACATGGCGAACATTTTCATCAAGATAATCGCATCAATGGAACAAAGATACCAGGGAAAATGGTCCATGACAATGCTGGCTGACTACTGCTGGACACTCCCCAGAGATGCTCCTGAACAGCTGTACAAGAGACAAGCAAAGAATTCTAAGAAATAGTCTGTGACTTGATTTTTTACAGGTATTAACCATAGGCCTATTAGTATTGGCATGCATTTCTTGATGTAAACATCCATTTATTGCAGATTACAAAAAAAACTAGAGCGAAAATTAGAATTTGACTGTCATATTCGTGTTGAGCACATAGAAAGTGATAGGGCATGACTAATTTTATTTCAGTAACATGAGTTTTGTAAAAATTTGTTGACCAGTGTAATCCTCCAGCATATTCATTTTGCCCCCTCTCTCCCTGAGCACCTCCATCCTCCTCTTCTTATAGATTTGATTCTACAGTCGTATTTCCAGGGTTTGATTTGGTTCAGTTTTGTCTGTTCATTTGCTCTCTTTGTTTATATTCCACACGAATGAAATCATTTGGTATTCGTCCTGTCCTTCTGACTTATTTCACTGGGCATATAATTCACTTCAGTTCCATCCTATCGATTTTGTCAAAAATGGAAAGATTTCATCTTTTTAAAATAGCTATGTAGTATTCTATTGTGTAGTATATACCACATCTTTATCTAGCTATTACTGGGCATTTGGGTTGTTTCCATAACTTCACTGTTATAAATAGTGCTGCAATGGACATAGGAATGCATACATCCCTTCATATTAGTGCATTTGCATTTTGGGGGTAGATACCCTGGAGTGAAAGTGCAGGAGCATATGTTAGGTAAAGAACAAAGAAAGGACTCTAGACTGCACTCCCCCTCCGCTATGCCTCAGGACTGCTACTCCTCTCTGAAGCACAGGACAGCACAGAATGCCCAGCTTCATGTCTGGAAGGAACCCCAGAGACACAAACACAAGCCGTCTGCCCCCAACCAGCACAGCACATTTACACCAGGAGCAGCCTCCTCCAGCCCCACTCCCCTCAAGATATCCCTGTCCCATTTGCTCAGCAACTGCAAAAACCATTCTGAATCCCTACAGAGGTCTGCAAGAGCCAAACAAATCAAATCAAACCACAGCACCACTTATGGGAAAAGTAAAAGTAGTTCATCTCTCTTAGTTACTGCTACAGATAATTAAAGATAATAGGGCAATTTAAAGTAGCAAACTGGGTAGACAAAAAATATAACACATGACAACTTGAGATCTCAAGGGACTATGACATCACAAGGAGAGAATTCTCTAGAATCCAATCACAAAGATATGGAAGATTATATATCTTACTCCCTTTTATCAGGTGGAGTTCAAAATTGCTATACTGCTTCAATTTTTCTATACTGCCTTCTAAAAACACTTGTGTTTTAAAAAGACATATTTCTCCTTAAAGGAAAGTCTTAAGAACATTCTTTAATTTCTTCTTTTTAAAGAACTTCCTATAGGAAGTTCAGAAAACTGTTGGTGACTTAGATTTCTACTTGTCTTCTCTAGGGTATACATCTATATTTCCTCATGAAGGACATAATGAGAATGTAGTAGGAGGGTTGCAGAAAGAAAAACAAAAACAGCATTGAGATAATTCATTAAGAGTTTTCATATAATAGGAAATCAGAATACAAAAGGGCATATGAAATTAAAAATGGTTTATAATATTCCATTGGTCACTTCAGTTTCTTTTGCAGTCTGTCTGGCTCTTCTTACCCCGTCAGCCATTGGTGATTTCAACAAGTAGATAGATCACTGGCAACACCATTCATGAGGGCTTTTGGATTTAATTCAGTTGAAATGGTTAATCTGGTAGCCTTGGTATGGGTGTGGGAAAGCCTTTACCAGCCATTGTGATGCGTGGTAGGGCCTGAGTCACTATTTTCTGGCCTAAAGTAGGAAATTGAATAGTGGGAAAGATAAAGCTTTTGGGAGATTCAAGAAATCCCAAATATATCTGAAGTCATTCTGTAATGACAGTATCAGGGCCTCGGGCAATTCATCATATTTAAGACAGTAGGTGCAGTGGCAACAAATATTTGTACAGTCAACTCACTATTGGTACTCTAGGAGAAGCTATCCAGAGACTTCTGTCTACCTGAGACTGTTAGCTTTTGCAGCATCGAAGTGAAATAGTGTGTTCCTTAGGGTAAGGCCCAGTAGTGTCGCTATAAACAAGTATAATTGCACTGTACTTTCTTTATATATTTTTCAATAAAGATTACTTTCTTCACTGACAAAGTCAGAGCTTAAGCCTAGCCTTTCTGAATGACTGATGACTTTAAAATAAATTTTGCTACTTTGTGCCTTTTCAACAATAGTTTCTGAGTTAAAGTTAACCTTCCCATTAGCATTTTAATAGCCAAAAAAGTCTACCTTGTACTTAGTAACACATTATAATCTGCATTTTAATGGGAATGTTGTAAAAGGGCAACATGAAAAAATTACTTATGTTAGAAATATTGTTGTTCTGGATTTGTTTTTATGTTTTCCTTATAGCCTAACCTCTCTGTATCTTAGACCAAGATCAAGGATATTATTTTGAAGTCATTGAATTAATTCTTGAGAAAGAATTATCAGAACTAACCCTGTATCTATATTAAGAATATACTACTTATATATTTTAAAAATAATACCCAGGAATTGATGCTTTCATAATCAAAATTGACGCATTTCAGATTAAAAAAACCAAAAGCAAGCTAAAATTTTTTGCCTCTGTTTTTTAGATAGATATAGATATATTCAGACTTAGGACAGTTTTTATGAATGCAAATGTGTCATTTTCACAAGATTTCATTTCATAAGCCCAACCAGACAAGTCCTATCATATAGTCCCATGCACACAAACCTAGTTTATCTCTAGTCAGACATCCCAGGTGCTTCCATCTCTTCTCTAATCAGACTGCCTGAGTTCAAATGTCTCTTCAGGAGCCTCCCTCGTGGCCTAGGGGTTAAATCTCAGAGCTATCATAGCTAAGGCTTGCCTTTGATCCCCAGCCAGGACTTAACCCACATATAGCACAGCAGACCTCCCCTGTCTTGCCTGCTGCTCCCCTCAGCAGTGTATTTCAGTAGATCTGCCTGTTCTGCTCCCCACTGTCTCTGGTGAATCTTCTCCCGTCCCGTACCTCTGGCCTACACCTCAGTTCTTTTACACAGAAAATTTTTAAAAAACACAAAAACAAATCTCTCTTAATTAGTCATATGGCCTTAGCAAGTCACCTCCTCTCTCTGTATTTCTGTATCTGTAAATTGGGAATCATGATGGTAGTACTTTGTAGAATTGTTATGAAGATGAAAAACAGCATGTGAAGTATTTTGACATAGTATTCATGATAAAAGCAAGCTATTGTTTTTTTAAAAGGTTAAAGTATACTATTAAAGCTATTACTACTGTTTTCCTACCCTTTGTTTTCTAAATGCTCTACATTTACTAGACCAGTTTCTTAAATGATTCCTGCCCCCAACCAAAAGAGATTAAAAGCCTCTTCTCTCACCACAACTTTAGCTCAGTCTCATTTGTTTCTCATTGTCAAGAGAGAGACTGACAAGGTTAAAAAAGCATATTTTCAGCTAATGTAATCCACACCCAAAAAACATATTAAAGACAATGCAGAACATCAAAGCTGATTCCTTTAATGACTCCATTTCCCTCAGCTTCTGTTACCTACACCCCAGTATTTCTTCATACTTTGTCCCTTATCCCACTTCTTGCAGATCTAAATCAATTCTGCAAATTGCAGCATTGTCTTTCTCCTTTTTTTTCTGTAGCTGCTGCATTTTATTCAGTATCAAAACCTGGTTCTTTAACGAACACCTGGCCCTGTGGTAGGAAATCAGGAGGGAACTGGGGGAGTTTGTATGAAACATAAAATCTTTTGCCAAACAGGAAATTAGATTAGTATGGAATTTTATATGACATTATTAGAATTTCCTGCAAGAAGGGATATCCATTTGGTCAGTGTTCATCGCAAGTACTACAATTATTTGTTTTTACGTATCTCTCATCATCATAGGAATTCCTTCAGAGCAAGGCCAGTGCCTCAGTACTGCTCTCTGCTCTAGCTTCTCTCTTACCGGGGACACGCCGAAGGGGTCCAGAGAGAATATGAATATGACCTTTATTGCTTATACTTTTCTTCTATGGTTTCCTCTGCCTAGAATGCCCTTTCCCTGGATTTTTGACTTAGAGACTTGTGGTTCATTTGTCAAAACACTGTTATTTGTTCTCTGAATCCCTGCCCCACCAAAAGAAGAAACCAGAATGAATCCTTCTGTACTCTGCCCATATGTAACCATTTTCATATATGTCTCTTAGCTCTTAGTGCATTAGGGTTTGCACTAATGCAAACCCTAGTCACCTCTTTGGTATCTCTTTGTCTCCAATGTGAACTCCTAAAAGATTGGGGTTTATTTAATTGCACTGTGTCGTTCTAGGTGTGACAGCTGTGTCTGGCATATAGACACTGCACAACACATAGTTGAATGAAAAAGAAATAAATGATTCTTGGCAATGATGTATGAATTTCTTCACCTGGAATCACTGTGAAGAGTAAAATCTAGCTTTTATTTTATTTTTTTTAATATATATTTTTATTGTTACTTATGTCTTTTATATTTTGTATTCCCCTTGGGTAGCTCACCACCAATTCACCCGTGATCCATCTCCATGGTCCCTTGTGTTCTTTTCTATTCCATTTTGTGCCCTTTTCCTTCCCTCCCTCCGCCTCCCTCCTCCCCACCCCCCCACTGATTGTTTCTCTCCCACCCGGCCTCCCTATAGTCCTGTTATAAGTGAAACCATTCAATATTTTTCTCTTTCTTTCTGGCTTATTTCACTAGTATGATCCCCTCTAATTCCATCCATGTCGCTGCAAATTGCATGTGTTTATCTTCTTTCCATGCTGAATAGTATTCCATTGTGTATATGTACCACATCTTCTGGATCCAATCATCTATTTTTGGACATCTGGGTTGCTTCC